>CAXAMN010023740.1:859639-871942 GCA_963970005.1 Durusdinium trenchii
CACTACACAATATCAAAAGATAATGCTCTCACTTCGTGACAGCACTCTTAATATTGAGTTATGGGCACATCAATTACGTGACTGTTGGAGGGCCGAACTTTTGCAAAAAGCCGCCAAAAATAGGCCCCAGCACTTTCACGATGTGATTGATCTCGACTTTAGAAGGACCCTTCTATTGTATAAAAAATTAGATCACCTTGCCCTAATGACCGCAGACGAGCAAATCTTCATGCAGCAGGGGGTGCTGAGGCGCCTGCTAGTTGGGGGTCTCATGACCGAGGAACGGGATGCACGGCATCGAAAAGATTTGCAACCCGTTCAATGTCCTTGCGGTGGTGACCCGACAGTACTACACATCTCATGGTACTGTCCCCTTTTTGCCGACCTGCATAAACCTATTCAACACATTGACTATCGCACTTTGCCTACCTGTACTCAATACGCTGCCCTCATCCCCCAACACCTTAACATGCCCGACCAACAAGTCTTAATCCTGCAACAAACTCTGGTTAACATTTGGCGACAAGATATCCAAGACTTCAAATCCGGCCAACGCAGTGAAACTGCGCGACCTGCACAATCTTCTGAAGCTACGCCGATCGACCAGAATGGTCATGTCCTTAAGCCTCGCCCAAATAACCAGCCTGGTGTGTTTTGCTGTAAATGTGGTAAATTTTAGGCTAGATCCAAACATATACGTCTAAAAATCACAAATCAGCCATGCGCTCAGCGGGATTCCCCCATAATCTTGGAGAAGGAAGGGTTCAACCAAAGTGAAAAGCGCTTAGACGATGCTTTCCAAAAACTCCTTACGGACTACAACGCCACTAATAAACATACATTAGAGTGGAATCGCAAACTTGGTAAGATTGTTGGCCGAGAAGATGAAGGGAAGATCAATTGCATTGCATGGGGACACACATGGCCATGGAAGGATCGTAACAACATCCGACGCGCTATTTGCAGACAAACACCCCAACCTAGACCCTCTAAGCCAATAAGCCCTGCCCCTAGTGCTCAGAAACCATTGCTGCGCTTGAGATGCAAGACCAGGCCATCCGAAATGGCCAAATCACCATCATTGGATTATATTATATCCGTTCATGAAAATGCCAGTGCATCTTCATCCACCGACGCCCGACCATCAGGACATCCCAACGACGATGTTGTGCGGCGGAAGGGTGTTGGTTGAGCACGCCCCGAATGGAGCTTGTGTGCTTTCGAGGGCACTTGCTCCACCAAACCCCAACTTCTGGGACCCCTTGGGTCTCTCCGCGAGCGGCAACCACTCTGCGCCTTGACTCGTATTGATTTATCAATGAATCGTTACAAGGGAGGGGTGGGGGGTTAGACATTGATCTATCAATCTTTAGTCCCGAGCAGGCTCTCAAGCCAGTCCCTTTGCTTCGCAAAGCAAACTCAAGGTAGTCCTTACCAGGCTACCTTTCGTGATGTACACTGCTTTGTAAAGACTTCCAATGTACAATATCGTATTGCAAACTTGGTGGTTCAGCTGTTTACACCAAGCCTGCCGCACGCAAACGTATTCTAACGTTCAAATAAATCAATTTTTCTCCATAATCTCGCTTTTCATTTTCCGGTCGTGTTTCACCTTTTAAATCATTCTTTTCATTCGAATCTCCCTCTTCTTCTGTTTCATTCTCTGTCTCATGATGATGAAGGACCATCCAATAGAACACTCTGACAAACTGCTGTTCAAATATCGCCGACACTTTGCACCATCAGATTCACTGTCTTCAATTTCAGAATCATCGCTGTCTTCACCCATTTCAACGTCACACTCTGACATAGGAATATCTACCAACACTCCTTCCAGGTATTCTATTCTGGTCAAAGTACCCGTCTTCTTCTCGAAGTTCTGCTCCTCCTTCTCCTAGTGGTGAGTCATCTGGTGGCCTTGGGAAATCAATCACCTTCTTCATCAGTATCGCTATGTGGATTGAGGTCCGACATCTCATAACAGAAAAGATGAGTGCGCTGTCGCACTTAAGGTCCTGGACTCAACTGCAAAATTTCCAACGTTGATGTCAAAATTCTTCTTCTGTCCAAATACCGTCCTAGCTCTGCGTCGCTCATAGTAGAACCACGTCGAATCAATCTCCTGTAAATTCTTCCCAACATATAGTAGATGAAACACTCAGGAGACCAAGGTTCCCATGGCTCTGGGCACTCTTGAGGCATAGGCGGGAAAATTGGTGCTCTTGGTGTGTCTCTCAACGATTGCCTTGTTGGTGCATTGCCTGAGGATGCGCTCACATTTGCCAACAATGTTGTAGCCTGTCCGCATTCGGGTTCTTCCTCAGCAGGTACAGCCCCAGGGAGACCAGGTACAGCCCCAGTAACCTCTTCGTTCTATGTCTCATGAAACAACAATGTAAGAATGTAGGACCAATGAGTGTACAACAAATTGCACAGAAGCATCAACAATCCAATCAAAACAATCAATAGTGCCTGGACCAACTATTGCTTCGTCTCTTCATCAAAGTGGCACCCTTGTAAATCATCCGCTGTTGCAAGGAAAGCATATTGCGCCCATCGTTTGTTCATCTGCACTCTGGCTAATTGAAATGCTCGACTCATCTGCTTTTGTAATCTCTCTGCAAATAAATATTCAAGCACTTCCTTTTGGCCAATTCTCTCCAGCACATCTCCGGCTTCATTCATCATCACGCATCCCAGAAAGTTCAAAAGAAATTGACGTCTCGACTTGGTTAGCCTTTTGATATTCAGATCTGCAACGTTCGTTTTCGTGCTAATTGCAAGACCCTTAAACCATGATTCACGAACAGCTCTTTGCAACCAACAAATTCTCCCACTAATATATTGAACCCGTCCAATTCCTGTCCTTTGAGTCCATTGTCTCCCTGAGCTTGAATCAGAGCGAAGTTCCATCTCGACGGGTCTCCTGGTCATGAATTTCCAAATCTCTTTGATCAATATTCCTTCAGATCCACCATTCGACATGGCCAGGGTTTCAGCTTGACAGGAGCTGAGAGAAATGGATTTCTGTGTTCTGCTGCAACTTAACACTACCAGACTATTCACACAAATGATAATAGCTGTAGTGCTTCTCCTGTCGCTGTTTCCTGCCCAATCTGAATCGCAGAAAGTCTCAATGCAATCAACGCCATCTTCTTGTTCTTCGACACCGTTCAGGATTGCAATCAACTCTATTCCAACTTTGACATATGGCAAACAAAAATTCATGAAGCGGGTCCCTGCAAGATATTGTATGAGTTTTTTTGAGCCCCACTTCTGCCTGTTTTGTTGGAGTTTTCATCTTTGCCGCCAAACTCTTCACACAATATTGTGTGTCAATGCGATCTTGGCAAAGATACACGCAAATCCCCAAGCCCGCTCTTCAGGCGGGCTTGGCCTTCATTGTCTAGCTCTTCACTCACGTCCACCTGTCTCAAGCTTGCGTGTTCAGGAACTTGTTTGGTTCGGTCACCAAGGTCATAAATCTGTAAGAGGTTTTCCACATACTTGGGATTAGGACGAATGTAAATGCCGTCAGCCTTGAACAAAAATGTCTTTTTCAAATATCCCAATTCCTCATTTGCACCCAATCGACCTTCTGGAAAAGGACCTTCTGTTTGAATTCGATACTTCTTTCTCAGCTCTGTCAAAAACCATTCCGTTTCCTCTTTTGTTGAAGAAGCCACCAATTCGTCATCTACACGTACACGAATCAAAACCTGTTTTGCTCGGTGGCGCAAGATTGATGGCATCACTTCACATTGCTCGAAACCAAGCCCCGCGCTCGCTTCGTTCAAGTGGTCTTGGCAACCTGGTCAGAGCCCTCCGTCAGCCGATCCCGATCTCCCTCCATACCTACCCTGCGGTCTCGTGCTCAAAGTTCCCCATGCCACTTGGACCAAACATGCGTCGCTCGGAGCCGGCCGTTTCTTTTTGGCCCCGCGATGTCGGTCGTGGACGTTCCTACCACGACACGATGAACCGGCTTTCTGCCGCGCCGCTGTGCGGCGCACACAGCTTCTGGCCACAAACGCCCTCGCTTTCACAGCCTATATGGGCTGCAGGGCGCGACAGTTCCCGCCCCCTATCTCGACTCGGCCATGCCGCCGGGTATGCGCCGCGAAGAGTTCTCGTTGAGCGCTCTCGCGTGTCACACACCTGGAGCATTGGCTCATCTTCCATCTCCCTTCCCGCCGCCAATGACGCGGCGGGCCCCCTGCTGACCTCCAGCAAGAGCTGCTGCGCCTCGAGGGGGTCGAGCGTCACACGCTGCGTTACCTCGATGCTCGCTTGCTCCAGGCCGGCGAGCACACCCTGCGCCGCACCGTCCCCCGCCCTTTGCTAACCTCGCTCGCAGCCTCGCTCTAGCGCCGCTTCGTTTTCCCTTCCTCCACCACCCCTCGCTTCCCCCCAGCCGCTGCAACGCCGCCGAGACTGCATTCCACGCTCTACTTCCCGCCAGCGACGCCTGCCCTTTGCCTCCCACTTGGATCAGCTGCTCCCTTCCAGCTCTCCCGCCCTACCATGGCCATTCCCTGCACACGCACATGCCCTGCAGGTTCGCTTCCGTGTATTTCTTTCTTTGTTTTCTTTTCTTTTCTTTTCCTTTCCTTTCCTTTCCTTTCGTTTCCTTTCCTTTCCTTTCCTTTCTTTCGTTCTTTCTTTCTTTCTTGCTTTCTTTTTTCTTTCTTTTCTTTCCTTCGCTCTTTCTCTCCTCCACTTTCTGCCAGGCATCACTGCCCTCGCCCATCGTTTCTGCTGCATCTCGGCATGCCGCACTCCTGCACCTTGTCGTTCACCACCATGACATGTTGCTTTCCGAAGCCTTCGGTTCAAGCATGTGCTGCATTCGCTCTCTACCGCCCTCGTGTTTCTGCCCATGGCCGGTACCGCCCGTAGCCCAGCCCTTTGCTTCCATATTTCTTCCTTCCTCTTCCTTCCGCTTTCTTCCGTGGACTCCGCCAGTCTATCTCTGCTCAGGCTCGCACCCCCGCCGAGAAGGGCCGCGCCCGCAAGCCTTCCTCCATTGCTACGCCGCCTCAGGCCGCTTCTGTGGTCACACTTTCCTTCGAGCTACACTCTTTCCCCTTGCCATTTTGGTTCGTCCACTGTCTCCTTCGCTCCGCAGGCCCACCGCGCTCCGCCGTCGGAGCCAGCCCCGGCACGGCTTACCTCCGTTCATTTGCCGTCTTTTCTTGCTTTTGTTGTTGCCTTTCCTCCTTCAGACTCTTGCGCGCGCTCTTTTCACGCTTCTTTCCGAAAACCGTTGCCTCTCCGACTCTCCTTCTTGCAGGTCACACGACCGCCTCCTGCTGTCCCGCCACAGGCGCGTGGGTCTCTGCTTCTGTCCTTCCACGCGCTCTCGAAGTGGCGCCTGTGCGTGGCCAGGTTGCGACCTCGCCACCGCCCGAGGCGCGCGTTCCTTTCACACACACCTTTTAAGCTTGGCCTTTTGTCACGCCCTCTATACCCCTTCCTGTTTTCCTTCCGCCTCCGCAGGCCAACAGCGCTCCACCGTCAGCGCCGTCCCAGGCGCGAATTACGTCACTGTCGTTTCTTTATTTCCTTTCGTCACTTTTGCTTTGCAGAACCGCTCTTTCACGAACGCTTCCTTCCTGTGCCTGACCAGGCTTCCACCTCGCAGCCGGCCCAGGCGTTGCCCTTTGCCTCGATCCCATGCTCCTCGAGAACAGAGTTGGAGATTTGATCGTCCGCGCGCGCTGCCTTGGCGGACCGATCACCGGCGTCGACCTGCCGCCTAACATCCTCATGTGAACTCCTGAGGGCGCTGCCTTTGACTCTTCTCAGCTTCCGCGGAAACACGCTCGCTCGGCGTCGTCGGCCTTTCCGTTTCTACCTTTGCTCCTTGCCTCTTTCTTTCTCCTGCGTCTCTTCCGTCTACATGTTTTCGTCTTGCCATGCCAGGCCTTACCACACGCTCGCGCTGTCAACGCCTTCCTCTGCACCGACCTGGCCCGGACCTTAGCTTTCACAGTGGACTCTTTATGGTCGCCATCTCCTTCCCAATCTTGCCATGACGAAAGCATCTGGAAGACGCTGGATTCCCATGGACTGACGCTTCTTGCTTCGAGTCTGCATCCAAGGCCTGTACCACATGATTTGGCGTGTGTCTCACTCTGTACAGACCACTCAAGCGTTGGTCGGCTCGCCTGCTGGGCTAGCGCGTGACTGCATAGGTCGATAACACAGTTCAGGCCTGGTTGGCCCGCTGCAAAAGGTCTCGACTGCTCCCGGAAACGTTTCTACCTTTCGTGTTTCCCTGCTCAAGTATAGAACTACAATAGTACTGATTGGGGCGATTTGGGAAGTTGTTGAACATTCAGTTGCGTTGAGCAAGTTGCGAACATTGTCAGGCCCTGTTCCAGGAGTTTTGTATCCTACGGTGGTTTTGACCTTCCCTCAGCGGTACATTGAACCTCTCGGAGGCAAAGCCTGTGCCACATCGTCAAAAGGGTCGAGCCAGGCCTCGGAAGAAGCCTGGCCGGGAAGCAGACGAGCAGGGTCCGCAGCGGACCAGTGGGTGTGGGACAGCAGCGCGCGTCCTGGCAAAGTGCACCGCGGCAACTGGAGGGCGTCGCAGCAATGCGAGCAAAGGTGCGCCAGAAGAGGGGACGTGGAGGAAGTGGCAGCAGCTTGCCAAGAAGTATGGGCCTCTGGTGTATGCAGATAGAGGAGCCAACGATCTGGAGAGGCAGGGGCGGGCTGCGAGACGACATCGGTCGGCGCCGGCGCCGAGTGTGGCTGTCCAAGTCGGCCATAGAGAGGCCGACAAAATTGGAAGGCAAAGCTTCTGGCAGGCGACTCCGATAGCGCTGCAAGTATGCCGGGGCGGAAAGAAGATCGTAACAGAGACGGCAAATGAAAAAGAGGGGAGCGGAGGTCACGCGCCTGGCACGGATCGTCCGGCAACTTGGCGCAGACGGCGCAGGTGCAGGAGGAGCAGCGAGAACAGAAACCAAAGCGGTCCGGCGGCGTGCAAGAACCGCGCGGAGGACGCGCGGGTCGGCCGGTCGCGGAAAAGCTTGGCCAAGCGCATGTCTGAGGAGGGTGGGATAGGAGGCGGCTGGTGCACAGAAGCCAAGCGCAAGTCAAAGGAGGGGAGGCAGTCGAAGGAAGCCACGTAGAAGCGGCAGACCCAAGGCGAGGACGGCTCAGGCGGGGTGAGAGCCCGCGAGTCGTCCTGATCGAAGCTGCGTCCAGAGCACAAGTCGCCAGGACGGCACAAGACTGACGCCGGAAAGTCAAAGAGAAGGGCGGCGTAGCAGCCGTGGTGTGAAATTGCGCCTGCAGAGCATGCCAAGGACGAGTGAAGCAGGGCAAGGGCAAGGAGTTGTTTTGAATGCAAGGGCAGGCAGCCAGAGCAGAGAGCAAAGCTTCGATAGGCGTACGCGCAAAAGCAGAAGAAAAGACGCGGCCGCGGCAGCGGACGGCGGGAAAACGGCGGTCGCCCAGCAGGAGCGCTTCACGGAAGAAGGCACGGACCCCAGCCAAGGGAGTTGTCGTGGAGCGACTGTCGGGCATAGCATCGATCGATGACGTAGGTGGCTGTGGAGAAGTTGCACTCAAAGGCAGCCACGATGGCCTCCCATTGCCGAGAGGTCCAAAGGCCAGCAACATAGGCCGGGTGGGCCTGCAACCAGGTGCGGTACTGCGACCGCGCCGCAGGGGCACACGCGGCGTGGATGGGAACCGAAGAGTGGGAACGACCGTACTGCAAGTGGAAGCGGGGCATGGCAGTGAAGAGAAGGACCTGAGTGTAGAAGGAGGAAAGGGGAAAAAGAGGTCGGACGACGGCGTGCGACGACAGGAGAGCGCAAGCGACGTAGAACCTCGAGACCTTGAGCAAGTAGTTCATGCAGCAGAGTAAACAGGTAAGGCTGAGCTTGCGACCCAGGTATACCGGACACTATAGTGGGAGGTGTATTGAAGGGATGTCGTGTTCATGGATGTGTAGGAGTCCTAGTCACGAAGGCTTGTCAGAGTCATGTCACTAGAGTGTGGTCATGAGTGTGTAGTAGCCGGTGATAATGCACTTCATGGGGAGTCATGTAGATAAATCGGTTTTAGCCCTGTAGCACCCTAAAGGGCCAGGCCGAGCGTGCGAACGACGGCGCGATGCCGGCAACGTGTGGGAGGTCGGTTTCAAGGTTGTCGTGGTTTTGTGGATGGGTGCGGGTCCTAGTCATGACACAGTTGTTGAATCATACGCATGTCACGAGTGTGTGGTGATGAGTCTGCGCTCTCCGGTGACAAAGTCACTGGGAGTCATTCCAAGGGGTTGTGGCCAGGGAGAGGAGCGCATAAAAGTGTCCATGAAAAAAATGTCTACAAGGAAATGCAAAGGCGGGTCACCGTGTGAACGTGCAGATTTCAGGAGCTTGGGCCAAAAGCTACGCACAGCAGGAAAAGCACGGACACGAAAGCGGGAGGATGCATGGAAAAAAAGAGAGACGCCTGGCAGCGACACAGTGTTTTCGCTCTTTTCGGCACGGCTGGAAGCAGGCATATGACCGTGCCGCCTGTGGGTCACTCGGTTGGATGACTGTGCCTCGGCGGGCGAGGGCGCAGGTTGGCCAGACTGTTGGGTGAGACAGCATGCGTGTTGGTTTGCAGGCGATGGAGAAGCAAGTCCATATGAGAGGTGACACGATGCAAAGCTGCGTGGCAAGACTGAAGGAGTCTGCACCTGCGGGTCGGTGGACGAGACCAGGGCGCGCAAGGTGGCAACGTGGCGGCTGAGAACATGGCAGAGAGTCTTGCGGCGGCAGCGGAGCTGACGCCATGGGTGGAGGCGAGGCACCACGGGGCGGGCAGGAGGAGGAGGCAGCACACCAAGAGCGGCGGCAACCCCAGCAGCAACGTCATCGGAAAGCAGGGTGCGAGGAGATTTGGCGGCGAGCCCGAAGTGTGCACAGTGGAGGCGAGCAAGCTGATGATGCGAAAGCAAAGGAAGGAGTGCTGGCTGTCGACGATGTGCCCGAGAGTAAAGGACTTGCCAGGAGTTGAAGGAAATAGGGCGGTGAAGATGTTCGAAAAGAGCCTCACAGGCCAGTTGTTGCGCAGCGTTGTCAGGAAAGATGAAGGCCTGATGGGCTGCCAGAGAGCATCGAAGTCCCGCTGGTCGACGCAGTGGTCACGCCAGCCAGGACCGAAGCGCTCGCAAGAAAGAGTACAGAAGCGAGCGAAAGGCAGAGGAGGCCCATCGAAGCCGAAGAGGCGGTGGGCCAGCGCATGGTAGCGCTGCCACGCCGGCCATGAAAGCGGGCGCGGCAGCGAGTGCAAGAGCTCCTGCGCAGTGGGAGGCGGCGGAGCGAGAAGTAGATGTGGATGTATGCTCCCGAAGTATGAAAAAAATGCTCGAGCGGAGGGATGTGGGGACAGTGTGGCGGTGGCACAAACTATTAAAGCACCAACTAGAAACACGAGTATGACCCCAAAAAAACAAGCGGCTCATGTGTGGTCGGTCTAACGAATGGCCTGGCCTCGGGGGTGAGTGCGTGCGCCCCTTTTTCGCCCTCCGTGAAGCACCCTCAGCGACGACCCCTACACACAGTCAGGGGCGGCGGGGTCCACAAATGGAAGATCAGCTTCGGCCTGAGACCGTCGTCTTCGGACCGGGGACCGCGGCCGCAGAGACCTGTCCCCCGGTGTCCGCGGACTCCGCGGACTCCGTGGCTTGCAGCACTTCCTGGGCACCAGCGTGGCAGAGGGGGTCCGGGCCGAAGAGGGGCTTCGGGCAGTGTTACTGGGAGCTAGAACGCTAGTAGGGCCTCCTGGTCTCGCCCCCAAAAGCCAAAACCTGCCAGGGCTTCTTGGCCGCTGTCAGGGCGTCCCGGCTTTCGCAGAAGTGTTCAAAGGGCTGCAAAGTCTCCGGTGCTCAGTCTTGGGGCCCACAAGTCTTTGGGTTCTCAGCTCAAACCTGGAAGTCTATCTCATCCACAAGTCTCAATGGTAGTATGGGATAGTATGGGTATATAGTACCTCATGTAAAGTAGTTGCTCTCGTTCCACGCTGAATGCCCTGCGAACTAGAAACCACTGCAAACAAGCAACACGTCCATGCTTCAGCTCAACTTCGAGCCGGCGCGTGTCGTCCTGGAGCACCGGGGGGTTGTTTGGGGTGGTGATGAGTAAGACACTGGCTCCAGGTATCACTGCAGACAAATCATCAAAGCTAGAAACCTTGATATGAAAGCTCTTTCGCGAGTGGGAATACCTCAAGCAGGGTCGAAGAAAGAATCAACCCCTTGCAACAGGCTGTCAGCTGGGGCCATGGATTTGTTGGCTGGCTGTTGCATGCCCTGCTTCAGTACCCCAGGACGTATGGCTCGCCGCCGGGAGCGGAACAAGAGCGACGTCCAAGCGTTGCGCCACAGCATTCCACGCCCCACTATGTCCCAGGTCCAGAGAAGTTATACCCGCGCCGTCTTTGTGCCAAAAAAACTCCGCGCAACTAAAATCGTTCAAAAGAAACACACAAAATAAAAAGCACCCTTGTACTTCGACCGGATCACCGTCCCACGCCTCGGCCCCACGCGTCGGACGTGCGAGTCAAGGCGCAGAGTGGTTGCCGCTCGTGGGGACCCAAGGGGTGCCAGAATCCCACGGGCGGCGGCATTTAGGAGCAAGGACGCTACTAGTGGCGCCTGGCATCGGCACTAGGAACGTGCGCAGCACGAGGACCTAGAAGCTACTAGGGGCGCCTGGCCTTACTACGAGGACAGGGACGCTACGAGTGGCTCCTGACCGAACGACAGCAAGGCCTGACTAGTAGGAGCACGGACGCTACTAGGGGCTGGCCTGACGACCAAAAGCAAGAACTCTACTGCGGGCTTCGGCGTACAACGAGGAGTAAGGCTTAGACAGGCTAGAACGCTTGGAGCCCTTTCCCACGGCTGCCTCATGTCCCGCCCGCGCCTGAGCGAGATGGGGGCGGCCCGGGCGCTGCAGCATCTGTCGGACGGCGGCAGCGCGCATCGGTGTTCTGACGCTCAGTCCTGAGCGGGGTCCGGGGCGAGGTGAAATAGAAACGGGAACCACAGGAAGCAGACCCAAAACGGAAGGAACTAATGTAAGGAAAGGTATCAAAACCAATGCAGAGAGTGTTGCGATTTTTGACTAAAGACTGTAAAGAGGTGCGCCCCTCTCCAGAACCCCGCGGCAAATCGGAAAAAAAAAGGTGACGGTCAAGTTTGGTGCAGGGCTTGCTTGAGAGGCCTGAAGAACAGCTTCCCAACTCAGTTGAGCCTCTCGATGCCCGCTCAGCTCCTTTGCCTTTGGGGCCTGCTGTTTCGTTCCAGGAGCGCGGGTGGGTGAAGACAGGCTAAGAAACCAAACAGTTTGGTGGCCACGCCGTCTAAACTAGACTTGGGTTCACCGAGCAGTTCGTCGGAGCGAATGCAGGGCAGTATGCACTCTATATGCCTATAGTATCCCCTGCAGAATAGCCGGTGTACCGAGGGGCCGAAGTGGACAGGAAGAACACGAACAACGACGATCGCGGGCAGGTCGCTCGACTATACCCCAGTATAGAAGCAACGTCCTGCAATGCTACCCACAACGCATCGCGCACACCATATTCACAAGTGGACAAGTTCAATGTAGTGATGCCCTGGACTGTGACGACGAACGGGTTGCGGTCCCAACAACATAAACCCACGCGTCACATAACCCTGCTCGCCGTCGAAAAAGCTGCGGCTTGGAAAAAAAGCACCAACCGCGCCCAGCACCCGTCAACAATACTGAGCTGACGACCGCTTCCAAGGCCAACCACTCCACGCATCGAACCTCAGGCTGCAGCTAATGACAATGGCTTAAACCCCAGTGCATTCGCCTCAAGTCCACAGACATTCTAGCTCTCTGTCATGCTGCATCGGTCTAGAATCGGAAGATTCTAGGGCAAGTTTTTTCAAGAAAACGCCAAGTGAAGCGCTGTTTCCACTCTCGTTGTGTCCGAAATGATTGCCAGAGGCTGGGCCCGGGACCTTCGGCGAAGGGAGGCTGAAGTCCCCCCCTTTACCCCCCCCCCCCCCCCCCCCCCCCCCAGCTCCACGACCCCCCGCTTCCCCCCCCCCTTAAGCCCCCAGAAGGTCCCCAGTTCCCTGCCCCCAAGTCCCTGTCCCCAGTTCCCTGTCCCAAGTTCCCTGTCCCCAGTTTGCTGCCCCCAGTTCCCTGTCCCCCAGTTCCCTGTCCCCAGTTTGCTCCCCCCAGTTCCCTGTCCCCAGGTCCCTGTCCCCAGTTCCCTGTCCCAAGTTCCCTGTCCCCAGTTTGCTGCCCCAGTTCC
>CAXAMN010023740.1:872042-895600 GCA_963970005.1 Durusdinium trenchii
GTCCCAAATTCCCTGTCCCCAGTTTGCTGCCCCCAGTTCCCTGCCCCGAGTTCCCTGTCCCCAGTTCCCTGTCCCAAGTTCCCTGTCCCCAGTTTGCTGCCCCCAGTTCCCTGCCCCCAAATCCCTGTCCGCAGTTCCCTGTCTCAAATTCCCTGTCCCCAGTTTGCTGCCCCCAGTTCCCTGACCCCAGTTCCCCCCAGCTCCCTGTCCGCAGTTCCCTGCCCCAAGTTCCTGTCTCCAACTCCCTGCCCCCCCAGTTCCCTGCCGACAGTTCCTTGTCTGGATTCCACTGTGTTCAAAACGCCAAAGTAACCCTTGCGCAGCCCCTTCATTGCGCGGTAACAAGAGAGGTGACAGGTAGTCGCCCAGAAAGGATCAGAGGTAGAGAACATGACGAATACTTCACCTGCGCCCTTTTAGCCGGCGGCTAGAGTAGAGTCGAGCCGGCCTTCCACTTGTATTTGCGTACAACAAGAAAATTTCAAGAGATGAAAAGGGAGGAACGTGGAAACAACGTCTTTTTCAACAAGCAATTGGCCACCTGTCCGCCCCAGCAGCAAACACCAACGCGAGAAGGCAAAAGAGTGCATGGAACTTGCTGGGCACTCCAACCACGCAGCCTAGATTCTTCATACAAGTTTCGGTCTCCTTCTCTACCCGAAACACCATAATCAAAAATAAACCTTGCGGTGCAGATTGTGGCTCCTTACCATCGGTGTAGACGACCCGTCCGCGCAAACGGGCTACTATAGCAACCCTGGGCCCCTTCCGGCCCTGATCCTTCGACCCAACAATTGGAAAACGGATGCAAGAAAAGGAGGTAGCTGTGGTTCCTTCAGGCAGTCATCCTTCAAGACGTTGGAGGTACAGGAGATGAGGGATAGGCTCTGCCAAGCAAGATCAGAGACATACTGGCCATGTGTCTCCTGCACGCACCCGACCAGCTTTATGATTCCGAAGCAAGAAGACAACGAAACACACTGGACTGTATGATCCTTCGTCAATCCGCAACAACGGCAGAAGCAGCAGGCAGGTGACGCCCCGCGCAGCAAGCCAACAAAGGGAGGAGTATGCAACAGATTTGTTGCTGGGTCAACTCCTTTTGTACACAAAAAGGAAAATGAAGCAAGTAGCAATAGCCACACATTCAACATCCTTGCAAGAATCATCCAAGAGAGTTCCATCGCATTATACCAATTGTTCCCTCCCACGGTGGGGGCCTCTAAAATGAAATGTCGGAGGGCAATTCTCAGTGAGATAGGCCTCCACTCTAGTTTTCATTCATTTTTGCTAAAGCAAAATGGGAAGCTCAGGTAGCGTAACCGCTACCTTTCTTTTTAAAGGCTCCTGCCGAAGACAACGAAGGTACCCATGAAGCATCAAAACAAACTCTTTATTCTTGCTGCATGGGGGGGGGGGCGCCCCCCCCCCCACCCCCCCCCCCCCCGCGCCGCGAAATCCCTGCACCTGCCACGAAATGCTTTCTTTTAAAAGATCCTCCGATCCGAAATACCACAAAGGTTCCCACGAGTAGGCTTTAGGCTGAAAGATTTCTGAACCTAACGGGTGCAAATTCTTTTTTGGGTGAGCCAACAGCCTCACGCCGAAACCAACAGATATTCGAACCACTCCGGGGCCGAAAACCTTCAGAACCACTTTGTACCCCCCCTTCTTGAGCCCCCCTCCGTATGCCCCCTAGGACCGAAGAGAAAACAAATGAAAAGATGTTTTTTGTTTTACATCTCTTCAATCCGTCTGCATCACAATCGCTTCTTCTCACATAGCCCCCCGAAAAAATTGCTCTGAGATTTCACAGCTACGTTCAAAAACCAGCAACTACGTAACGCAATCGTCTCAATCACCCCGAGCAAAATAAGTAGCGACAAGCGGCATCGCATGCCTCTTCATTAGCACTCGTCTTGGGCAATGGGACTTGAAAAAGATGTCACCTATGTTTCATAATCTTTTTCACGCATTTCGCACTCAAGCCTTTCGTGTCTAAGATTACACGACGTAGGCGGATGTTCTAAACCCAATCCCAACAATGGAGAAGCAAGTGAATAAGATTGCTGCAAGGCTAAGCTGGCTCAAGCGAATTCGTCAACAACGAGATCCGTCGCAGGCTAATCTTCCATTGGTGACACATGGGGATCTACCTTCTCACAGGGCATCTTGCGCACATTTGGTTTCCGTCCAAGTTGAGGCGCGTGGGCAAAGAAGCTTTCATGTTCTGCACCTCCCTCCAAGAATGCACACCCCGCCTGCATTGCTTTTGACTGTGGACAACTCACGGAGATGTAACCTGATGGCGAGAGATGGTTGCAAAGGTTCTGCTCGAAGTCTGCGAAAACCAATTGTGCCTGAGGAATCATTTTGGCTTATAGGCCAGCAGGCATGTGCCAAGGGCGTGCTGCTTGGGAAGGCGGCAATGAGTGTGTTGCATGCACCCTTGCGCTTCTCCCTATTTGACACAGCCCTGAGATGGCGTGGCAGAAGACGAAGCATACGAGCCACCTGGAGAATGCTGAAAGCAAAGGCGTGCTTTCGACTGGAACTGCCCTGGTGGATTAATTACCTCCCCTCCCTCCAATGACGAAGATTGCACAGTACCGCCAAGCATTCGAACCCAGCTGACAAGCAAATAAGCTGCTTCGGTCAGGCAAGGGCGGTGACCTCAGTCATTGTCCCTATGGCAGGGCGAATCGCTGACTCACGGCCCCATAATCTAGTCTTCATAGGGCCCAAACACAAACATGTTACGCGCTCACGTTAGAAGCCCTACAGCTTGGCGACGGCGGCCGCGAACCCTTTCTCTTGTGCCCATGGCCACTAGAACTCGCAAGCCTTGGCACCGAAGAAGCTACCACCTACCAGCTCACGCTAGTTACCCTAGCAGGAGAGAAATTCAGCTTCCAATCAAGCTTCAAGAAAAGGATCGACTCGATGATTCGAAAATTCGGTTGCCGAAAACCTGCCAACAGTTATGTGAAAACACAGTAGCAACGAGTCCTTTTCGGTCCCGCTCCTTGAGCCAAAGTTACAGTCATTTATAGACTGTCTTCAAATGTCCTCTTAGCTTCTTAGAAGCACATCCACTCTTCTTGAAAGAGTACATGACTGTACCTAGTCATCTCCAAACTACACAAACTGCAAGGAAACTACATCAAACAGTCTCCAAAGACATCGTGCTCTACCAAAAGGTTCTCTAAGCAGTTCCTAGCCACAAGTTGCCACTTCAAACATCCTCCTGCTAAGGTGGTCCAAGGTCAAACACAAAAAGGGCACAGACCTCCACTCAGCTCCAACCCCAAGCACTCCAAAAACGAAAATTCCCTAAAGAAGCAAGCACTAGGTGAGCCATACGCTGTACACGTGCGCTGTACGCTACTTTTCACACCCCTTCTTGGGTCGCCTAGGGCTACCTGCCTTCTTCTTCTGTCTTCTTCTCTTCTTCTGTTCGTTTTGTTGGAGCAACTAAGGATCAGACATCAACTAAGATCCAAACTTCTCCCCTCAAAGGTGATCTCCATGACATCAATCCAGAGGTAAACTCGAGCTCAACCCAAGCCAAACTCCAGATCCATCAAAGAATCAACTTCGACCTCCAACAATCAACCAAGGTCAAACGTGTCAAGAGGATCTCTCAGAGGTGGGTCATGGAATCTCATGGGTTGATTCCTTCTTTCAATGACCCTTTTAAACCTCATCATCGAGATCCTCAAAAGCACAAGGCTTTCAAGGACAACTTACCTGTCAGCTCAGGAAGCAAAAGGTGCTCTAGAGTTACCATGCCGTGCAAACCTCTGACCTCAAGACCTGACAAGTCCACAAAGTTGACATCGACTGCAAAAGATGAAAACCCCCAAGGTTGCTTAGACACAAACTTGCAATGAACATAGTTGCAAACAAGCACAAGTGAACTCGCAAGAAACTCGCTGGAAGCTAAACCTGCGATGAACGAAGCTCCAAGCAACTACACAAGACATCACAAGAGACTCTCTAGAGGTTACCTGGTCATGAACTGGGTTCCAAACATCCTGAATCAAGTGAACTCGTCTTCCCACAGCAAACTCAAACTCAAAATCACAAACCCTTTGCCACACTGCACGTGTCTAATTCCACCTGCCTTTCTGATCTTCCTTTCTCTTTCTGTTTCCTTGCTTTCTCTTACTTCCTCTTGCTTTCTCTTGCTTTCTCAAGACAAGATAAAATCTCCAAACATGAACTCTCCAAGCAACAAGCAAGCAAGAAACAAACAAAATGGCCTCCAATCAGATTTCCATAGGTTCAACCTGACATTTAACGTTCAAGCGTGCCTCAAGTCAAGGTCAAGCCAAGGTCAATCATGGTGGCACATGATGTTCTGAAAACACAAGAAAACCCTAAAAAGGATGATGCTCTTTTTCTTTTTCGTGGTGCAAGCTGCTGGGCCGCGACAATGGCCTTCTAAAAACCATGCCAATCCTCTTGGCATCTTGCCAGTCAAGGCGCTACAAACTAGCATCAGGCTGCCATCCTTTTGGGATAGTCATGAATGAGCCATCAGCAAGTTTCACCCTCTTCAAGCCGGGCGACACTGGATCATCTGTTGGAGTGGCAGGCGCCGTTCCCGGGCTTCGATCTGGCAGCACTGGCGGTTGTGGAAGATGGGTTCCAGGGATCTTCGCCACTGCCGGGGGTGGATGCTGAAAGGCTGCCGGGGTCGTACTGCCCCCCTGGCTTCCCATAGCCACCGATGGTGCCTGATAGGGCGGTGGCGCCGAAGTCTGCTGCTGCACAATATTCTGCGTTGCTTGTCGAAGGGCCATGCGTTGTCCTTCGATCAATTCTTTGAGCAGCTGATTTCCTTCTTTTTGATTTTCTTTGAGAGCTACTACGCCCTCGTACATGTTCTTTATGGCTTCTAGAGCCTTGCCAGTCAGCACTTGGGTTTCCCCAGCCACCTTGCCTTGGCTGAGCAACTGGTCTTTGATCGACATGTTGCTGATCTTGCCTTGGCCAGTTACCTGCCAGGTAGCTTTTTTCGATGTTCTTCGAGATCTGTTTCAAGACAGCCAGAATTGGACCTCCATTGTCGCCATTGACTTTGACATGTGCCGTCAAGGCTAGTAGCCCCTCTGATAGCTTGACTACTGAATTGGTCTGGTCAGCCATACTCGGGCAAAGTCCACTGGCTGTGTCACAGATCTTTGTCGCCGCTTCTGAGATCTGACTCAAAGCTTTGGAAACCCCACCAAAACGGTGAGTAGCCCAGATCAGGGTATCCAAGAGGGCTTCTGTCTTCACCTCACGAGTGGGTGGAGACATTTCATCTGGTGAATCTTCAACCTCAGCACTGGACAACTGCAAAAGCTTCTCGAAGTACGACGAGGCATACAAGCTGGCCGCTGACCAATAATGAACCAGCTTGCGCTCCATTTCTTGGATTTCCACTCGCAAGTCAGACAAAGACTTGCCACTGCAATCACCCAATCCCTCAGGCAATGGAGTGGTTGGATAGATAGTGGCAGGATCCACTCCTCCAACCTCTTGGCTGGCCAACTCCAAAGTGAATTGCTTGATGGCATACAACCGGCCCTCATGGTTTGAACCGGCTGTGTGCCAACGGCTCGCCTCGACCCGAAAGACGTTCAAGGCCGTGCTTTCCAACAGGTCCTGGGTCACCTCCGAGCGATCAAACTAATATTGACTCAACTCCAAAAGGCTGACCCCCATCAGGTCCCGATTCTCGAACAGGACGCTCCTCAGAACTGGCGGGTTTGGGGCCACCATACTCGGCAATGGAGTTGCGCTCGTCTCAGTGGTCATGATCGATGCTCAAAAGCAAAGATGGCGAAAGAAGGCTCGAAATCGCACAAAGCTTGTTCAGGCGGCTTGAGGTGATACAGTTTCCCATTCAAACATGCACAAAACAAATCACAAGCCACAAATCTCCAACAACAAGTCTCAAACAGGCCACCAAACTTGGTACTCTCAAGATGACTACTAGCAAGACATCAACCTACCAAGAATCTTCCAAGCTCAAAATGCAAACTGGCAAACAAGGCAAACAAAGCACATCTGTTCCACATGTCTCACAGCCAAATTCAACTCAAGCTACTATCGCTCTAGTCGTCTCCAACTGCAAACATGCAAAATTCAAAAACCAACAAACACAAACATGCAAAACAAGCAAATCAAGCTCAAGCAACTATTGCCTTAGCCCTACTCACCTGCCAACATGTCAACAACTCAAAAGGTTGCACAGTCACTTCTCATGGGTAGCTAGTCCTTATTATAGCAACTGCAAACACAACTTTCAAGTTCTCTCAGTCTCCTGGCCTCGTTCCAGTTTCCCCTTTGGAAGAATTCCGGTCCTTGAAAGAAAACGGCTGCGGGCATCTATCAGTTCACCTTAGACACAGGCAAGTACAAGTGCAAGTAGGAAAACAGTACGTCGTCTCGATTTCCTTAGGAAAGAGGTAGCTATCCGGAAAGTCGGTCAAGCAAAACTGGATTCCAAGGCTCCTGCTGTCAAAACATCTTTACCAAGAACCAACATTTCACACACACACGCGAGAAACTTGAAAAACAAGTGCTCAAGACAGCTCTGAGCAATTTCACAGTGAATGCTTCCAATCCAGATTCCAAAACGCACAACTGCACATGCATTCAATTCTGCAAAACTCAAAACACTGCGCCACAGAACAGAAGGCTCCTAAATCAACAAGAAACAGTCATCCTACACCTCCGAACCTAGTCAGACCTCAACGACTGCTCTCGGACACGTCCTTCCACTAAAGTTCTGTCAACATGACAAAGGTTCCAAATCTCCGTGCTACCAAGACAAAGCAAAACAAAACTCCTCCGAACGAGTTCGGACACAGTCGGACAACAACAGAAACACACAAAACAGATTCAGAAACTCTCCCAAGTCCAAACACATCTCGGAAAACTGTGCGGAAAAAGCACATTCGACAAAGTTCAAACTTCAGCAGGCACAATACCCAAAGCTTCCGTCACCTCGATTCCCAACGGACGAAAAAAAAATGCAGGAAACACGCATGATGGAGCATACTCCCCTTCTCGAACTGAACGTTCACCGATCGGAAGTTCGTTGTCATCGGCGTTCCGAGACAAGCCCCTCAACAACGCTGCCTTATCTTCATCCAAACCAGGTACAGGTCCTACAGCATTGCAAAGGTTCAGCCACATCTCAATGAGCTTGCAACTTTTCGTAAGACCGTCGGACGGGTTGGAAACACCTTCCCAGTGTTCCAAGGTCAAGCGACGTTGTGGATGAAGGTACTTCACACAATGTGCTGCAGTTCCATGTGCTTGACACGTCCAAGCAAACCCTCCATGGTTGAAATGGAAATAGCCGCTTTCCCATCGTTTTATAAATGCAACTTCATGCTTCCTGTGGTCTTGGCTGGCTGCCTATCTCGTCAAGAAGGATCCCGTCGCGAGCTGTCTCGATCAACATCCCAAGTGCTACAAGTTCTTTGCTAGCCTCCGTGATGCGATCGCTTCTGCTTCTGCAGACGACAACGCGGGAACCTCCTGTCTCCTACTGAAACACTTCAGGCAGCATCCACGCAAGAGATCACAGCACCAGACACGCTGGTCACACTCCATGAAGCATCACAAAAACCTACAACGACCCCTTCTTCAGTCAAAACGGGTGGTGAACTAGCAGGCATCTGCTGCACAAAATGCAAATGACCCTTCAACCAACGAAGAAAGCTGCGAAGACAAATCTCTTGCGGGAACATGGGGCTTCGACTGAAATCGACTCAAAAACGCAACAGGAAAAGCAAGGTCTGCCCTGGAGAGTGCTGCCCACGCGAGCTGTCCCAAGACCCTACGGCATCACTGGGCTTCCGTGGCGGACAGCTGGAGTCCCGAACTTCTTCTCGGCATCTTTTGGCAGCTCCTCCAGTTTGGGCATGCTGAACCGGTGGATTCTTTGAGCTTCTCCTCCCATGACACAAAGATGCCTTCCATATAGCTTCTGGACACTCAAGGCAGGTTCCGAGGTTGACGAACCACCCGGGGAGTTGCCCCATTATGATCCTGAGGGTCCACATTCGTCGGATCTGGAAGATTCGAAGATCCATCACCTAAACTGCAAGGCAGTTTGTTGTACGAGCACGAGTGTCGAGGACATTGGCCGTATGATCGAGAGTGTGACGCGTGTGTTCAGGCAAGAGGTCGGACGCCCGCAAGGAGACGAAAGGACCAGGAATCCAGCACATGTGATCTTGCAGCTGATATCATGTTTGTGGGTGGAAGGCACTGGAAGGTGTTGGTTTTGCTGGCATGATTGGTATGGTGGTTTTAGGTGGTGACCGGAGAAGGACGTGAAGTCCACTGTCTTTGTGTTGAATGAGATCGGTGTTGGAGGTTTGTCTTTGGAAGTGGCCACTGACAACGAAGCCCACTTGCTGAACCTGATGCAGAGGTCTCTGAGAGAATCCAACTGTCGAGGCTTCCATTGGAGGAACATTTCAGAGAATCGTCCACAGGCAAAGGGTGTAGAACGTGCTGTGGGGATCATGAATGAAGGTTTGTTCACCGGTTGGCTTTGGAAGCTCATTTAGGCATGAGGTTGGCTTTGGAATCACCTTTGATGGGGTATCTGGTTGGGTACACCTGCAGGACTTTCAATGGTTTTTGTGAGCGCAAGTGGGGTGGCACTCCTTTAAAATCTCTGAGAGAGAAGAGAGGAGGTCAGATACCACGAACTTTTCTGAAAACACAGTAGCAACGCGCCCTTTTCGGTCCCGCTCCTTGAGCCAAAGTTACAGTCATTTATAGACTGTCTTCAAATGTCCTCTTAGCTTCTTAGAAGCACTTCCACTCTTCTTGAAAGAGTACATGACTGTACCTAGTCATCTCCAAACTACACAAACTGCAAGGAATCTACATCAAACAGTCTCTAAAGACATCGTGCTCTCCAAAAGGTTCTCTAAGCAGTTTCCAGCCACAAGTTGCCACTTCAAACATCCTCCCTCCGATAATGGGAACGGATAGGCCCCATTCTCATCTGGCGAGGCTGGGCCCGGGACCTTCGGCGAAGGGGGGCTTAAGCCCCCCTTCGAAGGGGGCTTAAGCCCCCCCTTAAGCCCCTACGAAGGTCCCCTGGGCCCAGTTCCCTGTCCCAGTTCCCTGTCCCCAGTTCCCTGTCCCAAGTTGCCTGTCCCAGTTCCCTGTCCCAAGTTCCCTGTCCCCAGTTCCCTGTTCCCAGTTTGCTGCCCCCAGTTCCCTGTCCCCACTTCCCTGTCCCCACTTCCCTGTCCCAGTTCCCTGTCCCCAGTTTGCTGCCCCCAGTTCCCTGTCCCAGTTCCCTGTCCCCAGTTTGCTGCCCCCAGTTCCCTGTCCCCAGTTCCCTGTCCCAGTTCCCTGCCCCCGGTTCCTTGTCCCAAGTCCCCTGTCCCCAGTTCCCTGTCCGCAGTTCCCTGCCCCAAGTTCCTGTCTCCAACTCCCTCCCCCCCAGTTCCCTGCCGACAGGTAGCAGGGAGTCACAAATAATCCGGGACTTTCCAGACCACCGCCGTGCCTGCCAGGTTGAAATCTCCAAAAGCCACAAAAGCCCTTTCCGACACAATCTTTCCGCGCTTCTCTGCCGAGCCGCCACAAAAAAAATAACTTGAGAGGAGGGAGACACGAATGGTAGGACAGCGGGAAGAGAAGAGAACGCGAGAGGCAGGAACAAAAATGCAATGTTCGACATGGTGATTTATCCCCTCGGAGGCGACCTTTCGTAAATATATGTTCATATGCACTCGAAATGTTCAAACATATGCTCTCGAAATGTTCAAAAAGATTCTTAGGAAAACATAGGAAAACAAACTTGCCCCATGGCTCAGATCATCGGTGAGCATTGAATCGGAACATCATAGGACTTGAACTATCCTGAAACCATAAGAGGCTCACAGTTTCTTGCCCCCAGTTCCTGTCTCCAACTCCCTGGCTCCCAGTTCCCTCTCCGCAGGTCCCTGTCCCCAAACCACATCTCTGTAGTTCCTTTTGCCTCGGACGGGCATCCACAAAACATTATTTCACGGAGATCAACTCCAAAAAAAGAATCTTATGGCGACAAAATCCGCGTTCAGATTTGCATGTTCGACCTGGGATAGGTCATTCTGTGCTACAAAACAATTTCCCCAACATAGGGGACTACAGAATGCATGCCCCGCAACTACAGAATGCATGCCCCGCAAGTTTTTTATTACTAAATGACCGACCCTTGGCATTAAATCACAGAATGCCTGACCCATTGGCCAGGTTCTCGATATCCTGGATGTAAAAAAATAAAAAAGGGTGCGATCACTACAAAATGACAATCCCAAAGATCAGATTTCCATGGACGCGATGTTCAAAAACAGACGCCTGAGTTTGTAGGCCACATCATTCTGTAACAAAGCTTCACTGAAGCCAATTTTTGGCCAAGCAGGCAGCACTCAAGAAGCTCTTCCATTACAAAATGCACAAATCTGAAGATACTCTGACATAGCCATTGAAAAGGGCCATATTGTAGTGTTGGCCAGCTGTGCTCAACCGTTACAAAATGAAGACTCCCAAGCCGCCAATCCTCTTGGTCATAAAATATGTCTGACCATGTAAGTCCTTTACAAAATCGAGAGGCCATGGGCGTCCAACTGTCGACAGGTTCAAATCCTTACAAAATGCAACCACGCTATACATCAACAAAACGCATACGTTATGAGTCTTAGGTCCACCCATTTGGTGATGGAAATGTTAACGAGGATGCTTTATCAATGTACGCCGGCAGGTACACAAAAATGCGAGAACACCGTGCACGAATTCGTCCACTTCGTGATGTAAAAAACAGTGTTTGTTGAAGTCCGCCATCGTGACCTCTCAAAAACCAATGGTTGTCCGGGAACCTCTAGTAGCATCCTTGCTCCCAATAGCAATGGCCTCCAACCATCTGCATATTTTGCGATAGCTTAATTGACACAAACAAATAAACCAAGAATCTGTTGATGGATAACTCCCCCCAGTTCAAAATAGTATCGTTTATGTATTTTCCGTCCGCCCTGCCCCCCCCCCTCGTAGAAATAAAACTCAAATACTCAAATGTTCCATCACCAATATAGTTTGCAGCGGGCTTAATAGCGTTAACTCTCTAGGGCATTGCGCGGCTAAACGCGGTTCCCGCGTGGGTGGCACGGCCGGGGAGTGGGGTGGGACTGAACGGGATTGGGGTGGGACTCCAGAACCGGCGACCAGTACCCTGCAACGTAGGCTCCCGAACCATGCTCCGGATCCAGGACACGTTTGGCTGCTTGGTGATGCGCAGGAGCACCGCTACGTATCTGCGGGAGACGGGATCGCCTCCCACTGCTGCCAAAGACCTAGCTCCACTACCAGCAACCCCTCCACTTCTCCGGCTTGACAGATTTCTCTGCTCTCTACCAGTCCGGGTTGTGCTTGACAAGCTTGTCTCTCCACCAGTTCTAGCTGACGCGGTTCTCTCTCCCTCACCAGGCTCCTCTCCAACAGTCGCACAAGGTTGTCTCTCTTTTCTCTCAGTCGAGGACGGTGCGGATTGAGGGGATAGCAGATGGAGCACATGAACGGATTGGAACGGGCGGAGGGAACGGGACGGATGGATCGCATGGAGCGGAGGGAGTGGAGCCTCGCAGGGTGTTCAAAAACCGAAGACACAGCGTGTGTCTAGAGGCACCACTAACACAGAAAGCCTGATGGTGTCGCAACATCCAAAACATCCGGAGCAGCTTCAGCATCCTCGCCCCCCTGCGTGACCACCGAAGCTGCAGAGCCCAATATCGTAAAAAAAATTGTTGAGTTTTGAAACCAACAGAACCATGTGCACTGGAATTTCCGGTCTTTTTTATATTCAAATTGCTCCAACTCACCCAATCCACCGTCAAAACAAACTCTTTATTCTTGCTGCATGGGGGGGGGGCTGCGCCCCCCCCCTGAAAAGTAGAGCCTACCTGTACAGGGTTCCACTCCAACAGCTGATATAGTGTGTCCATGCTTGACTGCTTCAAGGCTCAAGAGAGGGTCAATGGACCTAAAGAGCAAGAGGATAAGACTCTGCGCATAAAAGACACTAGCGGTCTGCACCTCTACCGTGTACGCCCTAGTCACTCTTTCAGTGGTAGCGGAGCAGTGATCCTGGAAGACCCAGGTGAGCTCCTTTCCTAGGCATAGACTTGCTAGTGGGCAAACGGCCATGGATTGGATTGACGACTGGGAAGAGCCTGATACGGATGTGGCTTATGAGCCAGCAGCCTACGTGAATAGGCATGCGAGAAGAGAACCAGCAGCAATAGCAATGACAACACAGGTCACTACAAAGGTGCCCCCATCTTATGATGGAAAGACTTCATGGTTTTCCTATGAGGATGCCATAGACGATTGGTGTGATATCACCGAGCTGGAAGATGAGAAGAGAGGACCAGCTTTGAGAAACAGATTAGAAGGAGAAGCAGCAGTATACAAACGTGTATTAGACAGAGATTCATTGAAGGCTAATGAGCCACCAGGAGCAGGAGTAGATTACTTCAAACGAGTACTACGACCATATTTCGTGAAAGGATCAACCAATGTATTCCTATACAGGTTTATGCAACTCGTGCGATTCAATCGAGGATCAGCCGACATGATGAAATGGATGACAAGATTCCAGATTTTACTCCAAAGGCTTATGAGCAGTTGGATGGACATGTTAGAACCAGTCACTCAAGCACATCCCCGAGTCCTTGCTCAGATGCAGGCAGATGCAGCGTTGACTGGAGTAGCACCAACGGCAGAAAGGATTCAGGAAATCATGCAGAATGTCAATGGCAATATGAGAATTCTTCATCAGAATGATTTTCCTTTAGGAGAGAATCTCATTGCCTTACTCATGCTGTCCCTTGCAGATTTGTCTCAGGACCAGCGAAACACTTTGACTTCGTTGATGACTCATCGTGGCAGGTACCTGCAGCAATACACCACAACAGAGTTGAGGACAGTGTTCATCGAGATGTTCTGCACAACAAAGACTTCAGTAGACAATCCTTTGATGCAGCCGACAGGTGCTGGAGGTAGAAGATCATTTCTCGTACTAGATGAAGGAGAACTCGATGGTACATTTGGCTATTGGGCCGAAGATGAAGAAGATGGAACTGAAGGATTTCTAGATGCCCTGGACGATGTCTTTTGGGTATATGATGATCAAAACTTCTCATGGTTCCAAAGGAGATTCCAAGGAAGAAGAGCCAGAAAAGGCAAGGGAAAAGGAAGAAGAAAAGGAAAAGGAAAAGGAAGATCAGGCCGCAGATTCTTCAGACCTCGTGGAAAAGGAAAAGGAAAGAGACGAGGTAAAGGCCATTTTGCTGATGAGCAACAGACAACATATCCAGAAGAGTACTTTGAAGAGAATCCTTATGAGGACACTTGGGAGTCAACCCAAGGAGCATATGATGCCATTCTTGCCGAGGATATGAATGACTATCTTCAAGGAGAATATGATGATGCCAATGACTTTTGGCAACAGCTTGAAGAAGCATGGTTTTCCACAAAGGAAAAGGAAAAGGCAAGAGAAAAGGCAAGAAAGGAAAAGGAAAGGATAAAGGAGATGGCAAACAAGATGCAAACTATGCAAATCAACAACAGCCACGTTCTTTACCTGCACCTTCAAGAACTTCACAAGCATCAGGAGGTCAACAAGTTTTCTTAGCGCATTGTGTGACAGCAGCAGCTGAAGTCCATGACAGTGAGGTGGACTTGCTGTCAGGCATGATGACCTCATGCCAAGATGAAGCTGACTGCGTGGTCAACAATGGTGAGACGATCTTCGATGACATGAGTGCCACTGTGAGGTACTCTTTGTCAAAGGAGATGCTCGCAAAGGCTCCTGATGGCCTTGCGCTTATGAGCGCTGATGGCTTTGCGCTTATGAGCGCTGAGGAAGAAGTGAAGGAGATGCAGGCTATTTCATTTTTGACTGAGAATCGCTTCCCGCCAACTATTGCAATCCTGGACATTGGATGCACTAGAGCTATGGGATCAAGGCGAGCAGTCGACCATTTTTGCAACTATGTCGACAATCGCCCAGATTGTGGATTATGGTACTCTTTTGAGGCTACCAAGAGCAAGTTTTACTTTGCCAATTCCCAGAAGGCTACTTGCTCTCAGAAACTGGTGATTTACATGTATGATCGTGCATGGACGATCCACCATACAGAGTTCGACATAGTGGAAGAAGGAGAAGTCCCTTTGCTTATGAGCTTGCCACAGATGAGGAACTTAGGCTTTGAACTCAGGCTGACACCTCGACATGCTTATCTGACATCGGTGCCTCTTGGTATCAAAATTTTGGAGTTGAAGGTTGCAGCTAGTACTCATCTTGTGTTGGACTTCCAAGATATTGCATGGTATCTGTCTGACGTGCGTTGGCAGACTCAACGTGAGAAGAGTTTTTACTCTCACCTCACTCACTATGAATATGGCCATATTTCTGTTGAACACAATAGTGATGAAGGTGAAGCTGAGCATGCATATCCTGTGGTTGATTTCTGGGAAGTAGATGTTCACAAGAGAGAACTGATACGTCGCCACAAGGATTACAGGAAAATTCTTTTCCCAGCAACTAAGTCCTGTCCTGTAGACACTGACTTGCTGGAAGACTTGCGACTGACAATCATCAAGAAGAAAACAGGAGGAGAAGAAATCAAGAAGACAGATGATTGGCGCAAGGCAAAATGGAAGGACCTACAACTTGGCTATGAATGGCGTGGTAGAACAATTTTTAAATTTAAGCCAGATGCCAAAATTCCAGATCTAAAGATCAGGAAGGCTGGCATTGAGCACCGTGGCATTGGTGATCCCGATGCAGTGGTGCGCTCCTCCTCAGAGAAGGTTCCCATTGCAAAGGACAGGGAACCAGGCTTCTCGTCAGAGAAGGAAGGTGCACCATCCAGTGCCGCGGAAAAGCCCGTGCCGCCAAAGTTCCGGTATACTTCCAAGGGTTTTGATCCATTTTGGAAAGGACACAAGTCGAAACCATCTGAGCCTCAGAATGATTTAAAGGGTGATGATCTTGAGGAGTATGCTCCTTCAGAACCACCTGAGAGGCCAGAAGGTGAACTTGTAGAAATTCCTAAAGCATCAAAAGGACCATCAAGCGATAAACATGAACCACTTGAACCAGGCGATGGCGCTCTTGAGCCTAGGCGGATTTCAATCCCATTACCTGGTAGTGAAGTTGTTGCAATGACACCGGCATATAGGAAGATGTTACAGAGACTGGAGGACAAGGTAGAGCTTTATAAGCTTCATGTGAAGCACTACCATATGAGTCCTACTCAGTTTCGTAGACGTGTTTCTATGTTGAAGCTTCCTGACTCTGTTTTAGAGAAGTATGAATCAGTTGTCAGGAACTGCCGTGTTTGTAACACTTCAGTGGCACCTCCGCCACGAGCCAGAGTCTCCGGTATTAGAGCTTCATGTTTTGGTGATGTTGTTTTTGCTGATCACTGTGAGGTTGAACTTCACAAGAACAAGTATATCATTCTACTTGTTCTTGATGGTGCCACAAATCTTCTCTGGGCTACGGCACAGAAAGACCTCATAGATCAAACCACCATCCAAGCATTGAGGCAATGGTCTGATGAGAACAACTGTGTTCCAAAGGCCATCGTAGGAGACGAAGCCTTTTTCACCGATGCTTTTGTTGAATACTACAGGTTCCATGGTATACAACAATGTCCTTGTGGGCCAAGAACTCCTTGGCCGAACCGAGCAGAGACAGCTGTACGTTTGTTCAAACGTATGTGGCATGTTATGAAGGTAGATCTGGATGACCCACGTTTTCGTGGTGTTACGGTCAGAGAAGTGGTCAAGAAGGTAGTTTGGGCGAGAAATTGTCAGTTGACTATCAGCGGATATTCACCAATAGAGATAGCAACTGGAAGACGTCCACCAGATCTTTTTGACCTTGAGACCGCAAGCCCTGAGCAATTGTCAGCTAATGCCGCCGCACAAGATCGTACAAATTTGGAACTACAACGTGTGGCTTTGAGAGCTCATCAAGAAGCACGACAAGCTCAGGACCTTCGAGCAGATCTTGCGAGAAGGACTATGCCAAGTGACGGTCCTTATTTCCAAGGAGAGAAGGTTTTTGTTTGGACTCAGGATTCATCAAAGTTCAAGGATAAAGGACGTTGGGTTCGTGCCACAGTACTTGGACAAGAAGGAGCTATGGTCCAAGCCAATACTGGTAAGGCAGTGATACGTGTGAATCAGTCGAAGGTTAGACGTGATCACGATGAGTGGCATGATGTTTCCATTCCGGCATTAGACGATGAGAATCCGGAGAACTTGCGTGAAGATCACGAACTGTATGTTGATGCCGAATTCGGAGGACAGTCCTTTTTCTTTTGTAATGATGATCATCCTGATGTTGTTGAGTTACTTCATGGAAACAGTGGATTATCTTGGTTCCTTTCAAAGAATGGTGTTAAAGTTGCATCTCCTATGGATTTCAAGGCAGGATACAACTTTTCCACTATGAAGGGTCAAGATGGTATTTGGCAGCAACTGGAGAGATTGCAGCCCCACTGTATAGTGATCAACAACCCTTCTCCAAAACAGAACAGAGCTTCTATTTGGTTGCTATGTTGTAATGTGATTGAGTGGCAGTTGAGAAGGAAGAAACATGTGTTTGTGACTGTTCCCAAAGGAAACAAGTTTTGTTTGTTTTTGCAGAAGTTCATTTCTTCGTTGAAGAATCCGGTCTTTACCTTTGATGTGAATATGAATTGTTTTTGTTATTGTCCGAAGGGAATGAGTTACGTGACAGTCTTCCATTCCTATGCATCCTGCCAAGGATGGAAAGGTATCGGTGACTTTTCATTCCAAGCTAAAACAGTGCAAGCCACTAGAAGCAACCAGTACTTTAAGGATCCTGACTGGAAGAAGTTTCCGTTCTCATTTTTGGTTGAGATGAATCGTTTTCTTCCTTATAGTGAGACTTCCGACAAGCGTCAGAGTTTCCTTATTGAAGATCTTCTGGAGAACTTTGACTCTGGAAGTTTGTGTGGAACAGCTCTTTTGTTGGAGAGAGAAGCTCATCAGTCAATTTTGCTGAATTCCGTAAGAACGGAAGAGACGACGGAAATTCCGGTTCCACTTCGACACATACTACCACAAAGGTTCACTACTACTGAACTGATCAGAACCTTGAGGCAGGTAGATGCACTACCTCAGAGATCAGAGTTTGATGTGACAACATCCTCTGATTCTCGAATTGTGTCATTGATTCCAGGCCTGAAGGAGATTAGACGAAGAACCTTGCCACAGATGTATTTTGAGAGATGTAAGGTCTATCGTGGTACTTTTGGTAGAGTGCATCCTCTCTTCAACTCTGAGGATGATGCAGTGTTGATTATGTGGAAGCCAGGAAAATACCATCAGGTTTTCTTTATGTTTGTGTCACAACTGTCTCCTCATCATGAACAGTTTTTGGTAGATCATTGGAGTATGATAGTTTTCGAAGCAGAGACAACAGGCGCCGTGAAGCGCGTTGTGACTCCTGATGAAGTAGCTCTAGAGGATCCTAAGGATCAACCTCCAGACTACGGACCACCGATGGAGGATGATATGGCTTATGAGCCAATTCCAGTCTCGGGGGAACAGCAGTATTTTGATCCAGATGATGAAGATATGAATCCGCCTGGCGATGGACCGGGTGGCAACCCTGATGATCATCAGGGTGGGCAACCTCCGGGACCACCTCCGACAGGTCCCGCAGCTGTTCCGAATCAGTTCGGAAATCCCGATGTTCCTTTGGAGCAACTCGGATATCCATCGAGCGATCCGGAAGAGGCAATGCCGGAGATTACGAGTGAATCCCGTCCGCCAGATGATCCGGGTCAACTACCGATAGGGTTTCCGAGTGATACGGATCCCGTTCATCCGTTCGTACCGTCGCCAGATTCGAACACGCCGGAGCCAGAACCATATGTTCCGGAGAATCGTGAACGTCACAGCAAGCACGTGAGGAAGCTTTCTGTGGACTCAACTGATGCTTTGCCAAAGGCGAAGGTGAAGTTTCAGGTAAAACGTTCTAAGGTTCAATTACCGGGACATGACGAACCTATTCCTGCACCTCCGAAGTCTGTTCCAAGAAGTTTCTTCCCTGGACATTCGGAGAATCCGACAGCATCAAGTTCGAATAAGCCACAAGCAGCCGACATTCCGGTGCCTACGAGCACAGTCGAAGACGATGACAATGAGACGATTGATACAAATGAAACAGATTCAGAACCTATTTTTGATGAAGAAGATGTGAAAGGTTTTGAGAAGGATCCAGACAAGGATCTGGACGATGAGAAAAATCTTTTTGTTAGTTTTGACGATATGGATTTTTGTGTCATAGGTCCGAACCAAGCTCCTCCGAGTTTTAACTCGTATGATCCGAAAGGTTTTTCACAGTTCTGCCAGTATCTTGCAAAGACAATGGCTAAGAAGACGCCAAAGGCAGAGAGTGTGATTACTCCGGAAGTGCTCCGGAAGTATGCGAAGGAGATCAAGCAAGCTAAACTAGAGGAGTTTCGCAGCTTTTTAGACTTTACTGCGATGAAGTATCGAGACCGAAGAAAGCATAAGATCGATAACTATGTTACCGGTCGATGGGTCCTGACCATCAAGATTGACAAAGATGGTAATTTCAAGAAGTTTAAGGCCAGATGGGTCTGTCGAGGCTTCCAAGATGCCCAGAAATGGGACCTCCAGACGGACTCGCCAACCGCGACCAGGTATGGTTTTCGCGTAGCATGTCAGCATGCAGCCTCTTCTTTTTGGGACCTGTTACACATCGACTTGAAAACTGCCTTTCTTCAGGGGGAACTTTACGACCTCGAGCGACGCGTTATTCACGTTCAACTTCCGACCGACATCGGATTGCCTCCGTATCTTGTCGGATTGTGCACCCGTTCAGTGTACGGATTGAGTGATGCGCCTCGTCGCTGGTGGAATCGACTCGACAAGTTTTTGCACTCACTCGGATTAGTTCCGACTCGAGCCGATCGGTGCACGTACGTTTGCTACTCCGGATGTTTGAAGGTTCCTAAGGCTGTGAACTACTCATCAGAGGAGATGCCAGCCGAACCGGAACCGGTATCCTTCTACGTAGCAGGTGCGCCGCCAAACGAATTCCACGACGCAGCGGAGGAAGTTCGTAGGTCTTTTCTCTGTGAAGAACGTCTGTTTTCGGTGTGTTACGGAAATAGGTCGGAGAAGACGGTGACGCGTAGCCTGCTTAAGGCAGAGGATGGAAAATGGACTCCTGTGGTAGATCAGGAACTCCAGAACTTCCTTGACTCTGTAGAGCACAAGGCAGGTTGGCATCAATATGCAAATGGCCATGCTCAAGTCGCTTATCGCGCTAAAGCTCTTCGTACTCCCGAACCTACGTATTCGCGTTCGCGTTTTTGTTTTCGGACTTCAATAGTTAAGCGTAAGGGTGTTTGGTGGCTTCTCGAGACAAACAAGGATATCAGAAACGAGAAGAATGCAGTGACGTTAGAGGAAGAAGCTGAAACGCTTGTCAGTCTTTTTCTTCCTGCAGAACATACGTATACTGTGACACAAACGCCTCAGCTTACACCTGAAGTTGTGGAAGAGTTGCTTGAGCATTTTATGGACCCTGTGCATGGCAGTAATTCTAAGAATAGGTCACCCATTGGTATGTGTTGTTTACATGTTGATGATCTTTTTGTGACAGGTAATGATATCTTTTTGAAACAGTTCAAGGATATTGTGAAGTCACAGTTTAAGATTGGACATGAGGACACTAATGACCTGATGTTTACTGGACAACGTGTTGCTTGGAAGATGCAAGAGAAGATCAAGAAGAAGGAGTACATCTCAGTAGAACAATCCCTTTGCGTTCAGGAATTGACTGAGATTATCATTCCAAAAGGTTTGAAGGATGAGGAAAAGTGTGACAAAGACATGCACACAGCCTTCAGATCACTTCTTGGCAGCATAAACTGGTTACAATCCAGAACACAATTCCAAGCATGCTACCAATTCTCGAGGTCAGCATCAGCATCAGCAGGACCTACAATAGGTGATTGCAAGGCCCTGAACAAGCTGTGCAAACAAATCGTGACTGACCCTATGGAGTTACGTTTTTGGCCACTGGAAGGTAGTCCACGGTTAATTGCTATGCCAGATGCCGCATTCAGGAACAACAGTGACAAATCCTCTCAACGTGCGATGGTTATTTTTATGGGTGAGCAAAGGAAGGCAAAACAGAAGAACACTAAAGGCTCACTTATTTTCTTTGAATCTTCCAAGATCAAGAGAACAACCCTGTCCACAACTGTTGCAGAGTTGTATGCATTCATGAAGTGTTATGGCACTTGCCAAATGCTTAGAGGCTTGATCAAGGACATTACAGGCTACTCTACTGACATTCACATGCGCACTGATGCTAACAATCTTGTGACTACAGCTAGTACTACTCATGTTCCTGAGCAACAGGAGACTATTCATATGATCCAAATGCTTAGGAAGGAAGCATGCTCTGGTGCAATTGCTGACTTGTCACATATACGCACTCAGTGGTGTCTTGCTGACTGTCTTACTAAGAAGTCTGCTAGTCCACAAGCTTTGATAGATGCAGTACGCAGCGGTTGTTTAAAGGAAGTTGATGCACATCCACCTTTTAGATCTCTTATTGAACACAAGGCATATTTGCGTGGATGGCTTCCTACAGTATGCACACATGTTGACTTTTCACATGATGTGTTTTATCTTGGAGATTCGTTGTACTGAGAGTGAGAGGAGAGAATTCAATGCATGTACTTTTGTTTGAAAGAAATTTGAATTTCTTTCATGAATTTGTGCCTGCGGCTCAATTTAGCTTGGCAAGATCAGCACTTTTCTTTCGAAGACTATTGCCTTGCATCGTTGACTACCAGTCATTTCTAAGACTTAGGACACTGGCCTCTGACCGGTGTACTTTGTATCAACAGAGATGACCGGTCAGGGAGCGTCCAATATGGTCAACATCTTTGAGTATGCTCGAAACTGGTCACAGAAGGTTCCTTGGGGACAAACTCAGAACTGGGCAAACCGTTTGAGACGCCCACGTACGCCAGTTGAGTTCCATAGGAACTCAGAGCAGGATGAATTGATCTTAACCGACATTCTTGCAATGTGTTTGGCACCTGAGAACCATGATAAGTTCAATTTTCGAGTACGGTGGTTCGCAGAGATTGCCAGATACGCTCTTGGCTATGTCACCCAAGAGGAAGAGGATGAATATGAGAGAAGTAGGCAGTTCGTGGCAACAAGAGTCGCGTGGAGGCAAAACGATTATGGGAAGATAGCCACGGGGCTCAACTATATGCTACGACATGATCGTTCTCTCGACAGGTTGATGGACAGTAGGGCAATGATAGAGCTTATGCCTCTGATCACAGAGGGAACTGCTCGAATGCCATCACCTTTTCGTATTTATCCTAATTCCTTCTTTGCTATATTGCATAGCGATGAGAAGCAAAGATTTCATTTGGTGATTCGCTTGGACAAGAATGTTTGGCACAACACAGGCAATCAATACGATATGCCCTTCTCCATGCGTTTGGGAGTGAACCAAGGGCATACAGGACTCATGCAAAACATCAGTCCAGAGAAGTTGAATCATAGATTGACTTCTGTTGAGGCAAGATGTTTAGGACATGTTTTTCATGTTACCAGAAGGGAGAACTGGGCCAGCATTGAGAGGTATGGTTTGATGAGAGATCCACAAAGTTGGAATAGAAGGAACAGAGGTGAAGGAAGAGATTATGTTCATTTCATGTACAGCAATCCACAAACTTTGCCCTACATTCCTTTAGGCCCAGGTACAGTGGTTCCAAGGGATTATGGACAGCCTCTGTATGTGAAGCTTGATGTGATTCGTTGGCTTCAGGCTGGACGTCCTCTGTATTTCAGCAACAATGGAGTGGTGCTTGCACATTGTGATGTAGAGCCCACATACTTGGACATTTGTGTGGATGAACCACGACCAGAAGATGCTCCAGAGCCAGCTAAGGAGTTGATTAACTCTTTGCCAGCAGAAAAGATAATGGAGAAGATCAACAGAGAGAAGGAGCAACAAGATAGATTGAGATCCTTGTTCACAAGACTCTCACAGGACCCGGCATTTGCACATGAAACTCTCAGGAGGATTAATGCCTTTGAGCCTGGGGTGGAACAAGCAAGGAGGCATATGCTTCTTTGGTTAGATGAGCTGACTTATGATGCCATTGTGAGATTTTTCAGCTCTGACAATGATCCCAGACGTGAGTACAATCGTTCACGATTGAGGTCACGTCAGGTGATGCCTGAAGGCCATTATCAGATGCCACCTGGATGGTCTTTAATTCCACCTAAAGAGATTGATGATCGTGATCCTTGGAGTATCTTAGGCTATAGTACTCCAAAGTTGATTGTCGATGGAGATGGTGTTACCTCAAGGTCCTTGTTTATGGTACACCCATTAGTTCTGAGCAAGGATCAGCAAAATCTGGTGAAGGCTGATGAGGAAGTGATTCGCTTTGACCACCTATGGAGAGACATCACTTCAAGGAGACCAACAGCCAGGACGTCTGAAGAACCTCAACAAGATGAAGAAGATGACTCTGCTCATGTTGCTGAGCGTGAGATGACATGGTTCATTCAGAATGTCAACAACCTGGTTCTCAACCCATGGATGATATATGACATTGGCATGGTATCACTCCATGATCGTGTAGGAACACGTGTACTCCAGAGCACTGGAGAAGACGTGATCCTCGTGAGGGATTGGGACAGGTTGACAAGGCACCAGAGAGAATATTTTTGTAGAAGATACAAGTTGCTACGTCCAAGTGTTTATGGAACAGAGGAAGACCCCAAGACGTATGCACCGAGTTTTGAACCCGGAATTTCTCAGTGGATGGAGTTGGCACAAACTGGATACCAACAGTTTTTCTTCATCCGTGCTTGGGAGAATGGACGCCGCTGGGCTGAAATTCTGACAGACCATGGCCTTGGCTCCTTAGAACTTTCAAGCTTCTTGGATATGTGCAGAGATCTCAAATTGCTGGGTTGGAACTTTGGTATTCCAGAACCTCAGTGGGATAATTTTGGCAACACAGTGGAGGAAGCCTTTAACAATCCCTTGTTTGCCAAATTGCACTATCGTTTCAAGCAGGAGGAAGAGATTGGCCGTGTCATGCACCTTTTGTCTGAACTTGTTTGTGACTTTTTCATCAAGGTGCTTCCCAAGTGGGTTCTTAACCACTCGATCTTGTGGGAAGATTTTATGATCTTGGATCCACACACAAAACTTCCTGTTTACAAGACTTCAGAGGCCGCGTTACAAGCAGAAAGGAATCCAGAGAAGTATCATACACATTTTGCTATGAACTTCAAGAAATTCCGTTTTTCTGCAAGGATTGTGTGGTATTTGATTGACCGTGACAGAAACCATTTGGAGAGTTTTCTTCGCAACTCCAACAGTAGATTTGTGCAACATGCATGTTATCAACTTCGTG
>CAXAMN010023741.1:0-15541 GCA_963970005.1 Durusdinium trenchii
CACTCATCATACACCACTCATCATACACCACTCATCATACACCACTCCTCATACACCACTCATCATACACTACTCATCATACACCACTCATCATACACGACTGATCACACACCACTCATCATACACCAGTCATCATACACCGCTCATACACCAGCTCTGGTTTCAACAGCTCAAGCTCCAGGCAACTCCAGCTCCAGGTGCAGATTTCGTGGCAGGTGCAGCACTTTGTGAACCTCCATGTGCAGATTTCGTGGCAGGTGCAGCACTTTGTGAACCTCCATGTGCAGATTTCGTGGCAGGTGCAGCGCTTTGTGAACCTCCATGTGCAGATTTCGTGGCAGGCACAGCACTTTGGGAACCTCCATGTGCAGATGTCGTGGCAGGCGCAATACAAAATGCGTTGTGGAGAGATAGCGAACGCACGAAATGCTGTATTTTTAATAGAACCGGTGGCTCCGAAGCTGGCAAGTCAAGGTCTGCGGAACGACGGGTGCGAGACGGTCTCGGATCATTCTCGGATCATGCTCGGAATCGTCCGTCCATTGGGATTAGAGTTTTCACTTGTTTCTTGAAGTGCAGATTTCGTGGCAGGTGCAGCACTTTGTGAACCTCCATGTGCAGATTTCGTGGCAGGTGCAGCACTTTGTGTACCTCCATGCGCAGATTTCCTGGCAGGCACAGCACTTTGTGAACCTCCATGTGCAGGTTTCGTGGCAGGTGCAGCACTTTGTGTACCTCCATGTGCAGATTTCCTGGCAGGCACAGCACTTTGGGAACCTCCATGTTCAGATTTCGTGGCAGGCGCAATACAAAATGCGTTGTGGAGAGATAGCGAACGCACGAAATGCTGTATTTTTCAATGGAACCGGTGGCTCCGAAGCTGGCAAGTCAAGGTCTGCGGAACGACGGGTGCGAGACGGTCTCGGATCATTCTCGGATCATGCTCGGAATCGTCCGTCCATTGGGGTTAGAGTTTTCACTTGTTTCTTGAAGTGAAGATTTCGTGACAGGTGCAGCACTTTGTGAACCTCCATGTGCAGATTTCGTGGCAGGTGCAGCACTTTGTGTACCTCCATGCGCAGATTTCCTGGCAGGCACAGCACTTTGTGAACCTCCATGCGCAGATTTCCTGGCAGGCGCAGCACTTTGTGTACCTCCATGTGCAGATTTCGCGGCAGGCGCAGCACTTTGTGAACCTCCATGCGCAGATGTCGTGGCAGGTGCAGCACTTTGTGAACCTCCATGCGCAGAGTTCGTGGCAGGCACAGCACTTTGTGCACCTCCATGTGCAGATTTCGTCGCAGGTGCAGCACTTTGTGGACCTCCATGCGCAGATTTCGTGGCAGGCACAACACTTTGTGAACCTCCAGGTGCAGATTTCGTGGCAGGTGCAGCACTTGGTGAACCTCCATGCACAGATTTCGTGGCAGGAACTTTAGTACGCGGAGCAATCTGTGAGCTGGACGATGAGAACTGGCGACTTTGTAGTACAACTTTAGTACGCGGAGTATCTGTCGAGCTGGAAGCTGAGAACTGGCGACTTTCTAGTACAACTTTAGCACGCGGAGCAATCTGTAGAGCTGGAAGCTGAGAACTGGCGACTTTCAAGTACAACTTTAGTACGCGGAGCAATCTGCGCAGCTAGAAGCTGAGAACTGGCGACTGTGTAGTACAACTGCAGTACGCGGAGCATCTGGGGAGCTGGAAGATGAGAACTGACTGGCGACTTTCTAGTACAACTTTAGCACGCGGAACAACCTGTGGAGCTGGAAGCTGAGAACTGGCCACTTTGTAGTACAAGTGTAGTACGCGGAGGAGTCATCTCTCGCGACTGAGTCATCTCTCGCTGCTCATTTATCTCTCGCTGCTGAGTCAGCTCTGCCATCTCTCGCGGCTGAGTCATCTCTCGCTGCTGAGTCATCTCTGGCGGCGTGCAGGTTTGGCACAGTTCATACTGATAGTATTTGGTTGCATTTATGCAGGACTGGACATTCAACTGCTGGTCAATACACCACTCATCATACACCACTCGTCATACACCCCTCTTGTCGTGGCAAAGATACAACCCAGTACGCTGTTGTGAGCTGCTGATCCTGCAGGGGGCACAAGTCCGGAGCGCGCGCGTTTGACTGGAGGACGCGCATGTTGGAGAGAACGTGGACACTCCTATAGGTCAATTTGTTCTTATGTGAAACTTCCGCCGCCGGCTTGCCCGGGAACTACTTGTATGTTTATTTTTGACGAATAAGTTTGTTTAAATTTTGATAGCCAAATTCTATTATACAAAATGTTAATTTTTGCGTAAATATATCTATTTGATTGGAGGATATAGTGAGCGAATTGTTTTTGGAATTCTGGAAAAGAATAATTAGGATTCTTGTTATATAATTGAAGTAAATCGGTGTATTTTTTTTTACGTCGATTCTAAAATTCATATTAAATAGCTTTATAATTGGATTGAAATTTATATATTGAATTGATTATAGATAGATTATTTATTTTATATTTCATATTAATATTAAATTATGTTGAAAATATAAAGAATAAAACGAGTATATAATGATTATTAAAAACGGATATATAAGGGAATAAAATATAAATATAATGAGCAAAAAAAAACAAAAAAAAATTAGAAGGATTAATATAAAAAAGTAATAGATTAGAAGGAAAATAAGGCGGATATAATGATTGGTTTTGGATGATTATAGGGTTTTTAATTAGATTTGGTTTGAATAAAATTTGTGGTTGGTTAAATGTTTTTAAATAATTAAATATATTATATATATTTATATAAAAATTAATTTACAAATAATTTTATATATAAAATATAATATATTAAAATATTAAATATATAATAAATTTTATATATAATTTTTTATATTAAAAAAGAAATATATAATTTTTTTTAATTTATAAAATAATATATGTTTATAAATAAATATTTAAAGAATATTAATGTTTAATATTTTGAATTTATATATGATTATGTTTGGTATTTATAAATATGAATAATATTATTAGAAATATAATTTTAATAATATGAATTTTTAATAATTTTAGATGTATTGTTTGAATAATGATATTATTTAATATTTAAAAGGTTGAATATTTTTAGTTTTAATAATATTAATTTTAATATTATAAAATTTAATGTTATTACATTTAATATACATTAATTGTAAAATGTTAATAATTTTAGATATATTATGTTTAATATTAATATTGTTTTAATGTCTTTTAAGCTTTAATATTTTTAGTTTTAATAGTATTAATTTTTAATATTATAATATTTTATATTTATTAATTTAAATTTTTAGTAACTTCGGATATATTATTTTCGATATTAATTTTCCTAATATTAATTTTTATATTTTAAGTGTTTAGTATTTATAATTATTAAAATTAATTTTTAATATTTTATCCTTGATATTTATAAACATAAATACTATAATTAAAACTATAATTTTTAGTAATTCTAATAATATAATATTATGAATTCTATTATCGTTACCCTTAATACACACTTTAGAAAATGGGAGTGTATGAAGCACTGTTTGTTATAGTGGTTTGAAAACGGTAAAATATTGCTAAAATTGGTAATTATATAACGCTTATAGGAGGGTATAAATAGGTAGGGGCCGTAGCAGTAAACATAGGGCTACACTTGCGAAACCTAAGGGGGGGGGGCGGACCCGCTGGAAAGAGGATTTATCACAGCAAAACCTTGAGGGAAGCGACCTTTTATTATCAATTTAGAAAGTGAGGAAGTACTGGGCAGGTGAAACGTAGGCTAGGAGAAAGCGGAATTAGGCTTAGAAGAGGACGAAATAGCAAATGAGGAACGAATACAGACAAGTGGTGGAATTGCAGGTTTAGCTTAGGCGTCGGAGGACGGATCTGGCGTTTTCGATTTGTAGCGCCAACGAAAGCGATTGTAAGAGCTGCTGACTTTCGTCCGCCGATTCAATTGTCGTGGCTGCTAGAAGTCTAGCCAGAGAGCGTTATGTTTATAAGGCTGTGGGTTACGGCCGTAGGCCTCGGTAACCAAGGGTATGAACTGCAAGCCCTGGGCGTAGCAGTTGTTGTGTGCATTTGGGGTCGACGTTTGTGGGTTTTACATTTTAAGGTGGCGTGGTTACTAGATAGGACAGTTTGGGAGAGTGGCTTGTCGACCAGAACTCATTGTAAGGGGTAAAGGTAGCGGGTCCGAGAACCCCTTTAATTTCCAACCCAGACATCGGCTAGGCGAATTGCCGGTCTAGAAGCACTTCGATTAGCGTCAGGCCCTTCATCCGGGTCTAGTTGACAGGGTAGCAATCCAGGCTTCTTGACTTTAGCAGACAGTCCTGCAGAATGGGCTTTTGGAAGCGAGGATAATACGAAGGATGTGGTGGGGTTTCGTCCGATTCCCGCCGGACGGGTAGATCCGGGCGTGGTCATCAAATTTATCGGCGATTCCGTCGCACTTGGGGCAATGGGCATCGGCGTCACTTATTGGGAGGTGGAGCCGAAGGCGAACCATGATTTTGAAGATGGACCCGAACATATATTATCCTAGAGTTTCAGAAGGTGGGGCGGCGTTGGAATCACTGGCAGATGCAACTGCCGCTGGAAGATAGATACTTTTTTTGCACGAATCGAGTCTTTTGTAGCACAAGTCGCAAAGAACGCGCCTGATTGATATTGCCAGAACGCACCTAGCCAACCCTAAGGTCATATGGAGGTCTATAACCGGTGTTCAAATACGTGCGGATTAAGCCGTGTCACAATATATACTTGACTTGTGCTAACGAATTCATCGCTCCCCACCGAATAGTACTGCTGCTCAGCACTTTCGTGCTCCAATTCATTGATCCGGCTGACTTTTCGCCAGAGACGGGAGGCACCAAGACCCAGCCAACCATTACAGAAACGTTACCAGCCAAGGTTAAAGTCCCTGAGTACAGGAAGGAGACAAGTAAGGAGGCGGTGAAAAAAAAAGCAAATGATGCTGCAGCTGAAAACCAGAGGATTGAATGATTTTCCATGGTCAGGAAAGAGGACCAACAGGCCCTGAAGGAGTACAAAAAAAGTCAGCAGTGGGCCCCTACTGGGCTTGGGAATCCATACGTAAGAAGCACTGTAAAATAATCGCGCCATGGAGCTGAGCGTGGCGGAGGCCCAAACCACCGCTGCCGGTGGACAAAGGAGGCTTGGAGCCATGCTTGTGCAGTGAGGGGGTGTGTTGTTGAAGGTGTTGAGGCCTTTGGGTGCTAAGGTGACATTGATATTGAGGGTAGTGCATTTAAAGCTGAACTCAGCTGTTAGCCTTGGCCTCGGCCTCCTTCCCGCCTGGCCTTATTTCCAACTCCTCCACGTTTAACCTTCTCCCCAGGCAACCAGCAGCACACCATCTCCTCCAACCACGCCAAAACAACCCAGCCATCCTTCATGCCATTAGCCAACTGGTGGACCCGGCAGACCTGCCCGTTGCTCTTGCCCCACTGTGTTTCGTTCTGCAAAGCAGCATGCATCAGTGGGGTTCCTACCCCACATCCCTGCTGGGCTGCTGCCTTCTTGCCCTTTGATGGAGCAGTGCGACAATGCTGGGAAACCTTCTGTTTGTTCAGAATCATCCGAACAGATATGCAAATTTTATAGAATATGTGTATACATTTTCGGGTTTTATGTATCAACCTGCACAGGGTTTGGGGTTTAGGATTGCAGGGTTTCAGGGTTTATGGGGCTTGTTTAGGGGTTCAGGTCCAAAAAGTTTTTTGTGGGGGTTTAGACCGGGTTTTTGACCAGGTTTTGACTGAGTGTGCACACAATCTGTACAAGTTCTGTTTTTTAAGTGCTTGAGGGCTTAGGGTTTAGGGCGCATTATAATGCCACGGCAGCGCCCCCAAGATGTCAAGGTGGGGGCGCCCTCCTCTTAGTGTTCAGTTGCCCACCCCCACCACCCAAATTTTTCGGTTTAGGCTTTTTCTTCAAGGTAAAAACCCTGTTGTGTTGGGCCGGGAGTTTTTTTCCCCCAGACCCAATATCAATATAAGCCTCAGCTCAATTCCCACACAAGTTTCGAAGCAAACCTTGCACCCTTCATAAATTTGGTATATTCTTTGGTGTTGGTTCTTAGCATTTGCATTCTTTTCAAAGTACGTTATACCATCAAAACGTATTGCATCGTTTAACATTTGCAGACGGAGCTTAAGTAGACCCAATAATTTCTCTATCTTTTTAGCTTTTGAACACCTTCTGCAAGCAATTACCAACATGCCCCCGGCACGAGCGCAGAGCTCTGTCGTTGAAAAGACATCGCGAGTCGCGTCACAGTGACTGTCTTTCGGTTCACAAAAGGTTCACGTGCACACCGCGCCGCGACAACGGGGAACTGCCACGCGTGGCGGTCCTGCGCCTGCTCATGCCGGTTCGGCCACGTGCCGTTGGCTGGAATGCACATCCTTTGGTGAATACTGCGTCCTTTGTGGTGCATTGAGAAATTTTGGCGGCATGCTACTTGACGGAAGCTTTCACCCAGGCACCGTTTGCTAGTGCAGAGACTTTTCATTGACACATGTCTCAACACCCTCAACAGACAAAGCCGCCTGGCCGTCAAGCCCTTGGCAAAGGCGGGTACTGTGCTATACGAGTGCCTTTGGAAGAAGATTATATGCTATGAAGGCCTTTCAAAGAAGATAGTGCGCTACAAGCATTTCGAAGAGGCTTCTGTGTTACGAGGGCCGTTGGAAGCGGATTCTGTGCCAAAAGAGCTTGTCCAAGAGGAGTGTGTGCCGCGAGGGCCTGTAGAAGAAGATTCTGTGCAACTAGGGCTGCCAAGATACCCCCCCGCACGAGCGCTGGCCGCGGGAGCGTGGGAATTTGGACAATCTGTTGCGCCCCGCCACTAAGGCCTGTCGGAAAGGAGTCTGTGCTGCAAATGGGCCTTTAAAGGCAGTCTGGTGCTACGAGCGAGGAAGCCTTCAAGGTTTAGGGTGTGCAGCCGCGTCCACTCGCACCTCTCGACTCCGGGAACCTATCCAACCTTCTTTAACGGCCCCCTCCAGTTGGTGCTCGCTTTGCATGGCTCGTGTTCCCGCTATATTTTGGTTTAGGGTCTTCTTCATTGAATACCCTCGAGACTACTAGTCTCCTTTCCTTGGACTTTTGCGCTTTGAAATGGATCGTCTCGCAGCACAACATGGTTGGCCGAAGTGCGGGCAGGACTCGGGCCTTGGGTCGCTCCTGCGGGCTCGAACCGCGCCGAAAGCGCGGGAACGCTGCCGGCCAAATCCTTTGGTGCAACCAATGAGGTTCGGTTGCCAGAAATTGACACAGGACTTGAAGTCCCAAGCAAACCTGTGAGAAACCTGTGGGAGCTGCTCCGCTGAGCAAATTTCAATGGCGACCAGCTTGATTCCTGCCAAATCCTGGGTGGGCCCCACAGCCGTCGAACAGACTGCTTCGCAAAAGGCCTTCCGTCAACAGAATCCCACACACACGTGCCCGACCTTGCCGTTCAGTCCCCAACTCTCACCTGGGCACGCTCCCTCTTCCTTGCGACGTTGGTTCCAACATTGCCTTTCGGTTGTCGGGCCTTGCGTTTTCGTCCCAAACACACACCCTTGCCATGCGTCGGGGTTTTCTGCAATGTTCTGCAACAGCTCGCTTGGCTTTACGACGTCGTTTCCAACCTTGCCCTCAGACCCAAAGCCAACCCTTTGACTGATACTCTTCCCTTGCAGTGTCGAAGGTGCGCACTCACGACAGGCGGACGGCCGGCGCTTCGCTCTCTCGCTCTCTCTGGCGCCGCCCCTCCGTCGCTCCTCGTCGCCATGTCCATGTGAGCTGATAACCGAAAGAGACAGGTAGTTGGGCCAGGCCTGAGTGCTCAAAGAACCCTAAACCTACCTGAAAGGTTGAGGTTTGGGTGGAGCGCCAGCGGGGTTGGGATTTGTCCGCGGACGCGGCACGCGTGTGAATGGTGGGGGGGCTTTTCCCTTCGAGACCGTGTCTGCCAAAGGTCCTGGGTTCAATTGCCCCTCACTCTTTGGGTTTTCTTTCCTCTTGTGCTTTTCTGGCCTCCCTGTGGCTTGGCAGGCTTCTCTTCTAGAGGTTCGCCCCCCCTGGTGCCTCACAGGCTGTCCAGGTCCTGCCTCCCCAGTGCCTCCCTGCTGCCTCGCAGGCTGTCTCCAATTGGTCCTTTCCTGCCTGCCTGGTGCCTCCCTGGTGCCTCGCAGGCTGCCCAGTTGGTCCTTTCCTGCCTCCCTGGTGCCTCCCAGGCTGCCCCAGTTAGGGTCTGGTGGGTGACTCCAGTTATCCGCCAAGTCCTTCTGGGTTTGGGGTCTCTGCCTCCTGGACCCTCAGCCTTCTAGGGTTAGGGTCCAAACCCTCAGCCTTCTGGGGTTCAGCCTTCCAGGGTTTAGGTTGCCCTTTGTGGGTTTTTGGGTTTTGTGCAAAATCTGCCAAGGCAACGCTAAGGGGGTGAACCCCAGGGAAGGGGGTGAAACCCAGAACCCTGATTTGCCACGGCAAGGCCAGGAGGGTGTTCTCCAAGCAAAGGGTTTAGGGTATAGGGTTTAGGGTTTTCAGGTTTTCGGGTTTAGGGTTTAGGGTTTCCAGTGGGAAACGACGCGCCTCGACTCAAAGGGTCGCGGGGCGGCGCGTCGTAGCTGGACGCTACCACCCACCCCAAGACCACCCAAACTTGTAATCTATTAGGGTTTAGGGTTTTTTTATGAAAACCCGAAGCCGGGCGGGCAGAGCTGCGCTCATTTTCAAATTGGGTTTGGATGTGGGTTTTTGGTTGGGGGTATTTTGGCGGTCGCCAATTATAGCAAGGACCATAGGATGAAAGCAGGGATCCAGTTAGTTGCAATCAATTGAAATACGGACCTCTGATGTCGCCCTAGGCTTTTGGTTGGGGGCAGTTTGGCAGTAGCCAATTGAAGCAAAAACATTTGGCTTGATTACAGTCTAGGCAAGGGGTATTGTCAAGGGGAAAAATCCCAGGGCCAGATGATCCAGAAAGGTGCAATCGAAGCAGAGATTACGGATATGATCGTAGGCATTTGGTTGGGTGCACTTTGGCAAAAGCCATTCCAGCAATCTGCTAAAGCAAAACCGGGTGACTCCAGTAATCTGCCAAGGCAGGGCTGGGTTCTGCCAAGCCTGGGAGGCACCAGGGAGGCACCAGGAATCCTGACCAATTCGACAGCCTGGGAGGCACCAGGAAGGCAGGATAGGACTAATTGGACAGCCTGCGAGGCACCAGGGAGGCAGGAAAGGACCTAGTGGACAGCCTGCGAGGCACCAGGGAGGCACCAGAGAGGCAGGAAAGGACCTAGTGGACAGCTTGGGAGGCACCAGGGAGGCACCAGGGAGGCAGAATACACCCAGCAAGGAAAAACTTCACAGACCCTTTCGGGTCCCAGACCTTGGGTTTTAGGGCATTATAATATACTAGTATAAACTATAAGCGCAGACTGCGCTATGCACCCTTTATGTAAGGATACAAATGCCAAAGCTAACTCTTTGCGCTCACCTTGTCAGGCTCCTTCATCTCAAATCTTTTCGATGCCCGGCACTCAGCGTGCGGGTAGCGCTCGCGATGTTCAGATCTCCTAAGCGTCGCGGACAACATCGCTCGCTTTAGTTTTAGGGTTTTAGGGTTTAGGGTTTAGGGTTTGCAATGGAGAGGCGCGCGTGAATTTTTCACGGGGGACTCTCCAAACTCCCTTCACGCCCCCCTCACCACACACGCGCGCCCGCACAGCTAATGGACCCACCCCAACCGCCCAAATTACAAACTATTAGGGTTTAGGGTTTTTTGGAAACCCTTTGTCGGACCGCATCATCCGCGCATATCCTGTGCGAAAAGCATTGGGAAAGACGTGTATTCTCCGGCGCTCGATCGCGCCGAGAATTGGCGTTGCCAATGTGGATAGAAATTTTCTCTATGTTGTTTCGTTTGCATGATTTTAGTTATCGGCTTTACCAAATCTGTACTGCGAGCAGCTTTTACATGGCTACGGGAAGCCGGCCGTGGGGCTTACTTACCCTAGAAATTGCCGTGAGCTGGGTTGTTCGCCATTGAAGTTGTACTGAAATTTCGACAAAATCTGGCGACCGTCCGAAATCGGGTTTCGACCTCGGGTGGCCAAGCCACGAGGGCCTTCCTTGAGAAGAGAATCTGTGCTGCGAAAGCCTTTAGAACAGGATTCTGCGTGACGGCGCCACGAGGGAGATTGGATCACTCCAGTAATCTGCCAAGGCAAGACCACATGACTCCAGTAATTTGCGAAGGCAAGATCAACTGACTCCAGTAATCTGCCAAGGCCAAATTTGATTTTGCTTGCCCGGAGACAGCCAAGGGCCACCGAACAACCATTTGGACAGCCCAAGAGGTGCTAGCAGACCACACCTCAGCACGGCATCGTCCCGCATGGAGGCCCAGGGAGGCAGGCAAGGATCATGTGGACGGTCTGGGAGGCACCAAGGAAGCAAGAAAGGACTAATTGGACAGCCTGCGAGGCACCAGGGAGGCACCTGGGAGGCAGGACAGGACCAATTGGACAGCCTGGGAGGCACCAGGGAGGCAGGAAAGGACTAATGGGACAGCCTGGGAGGCACCAGGGAACCACCAGGGACCCAGGAAAGGATTAATTGGACAGCCTGCGAGGCACCAGGGAAGCAGGAAAGATCCATTTGGACAGCCTGTTAGGCACCAGGGAGGCAACAGGGGTTGTTAAAGGCAAGTCTGTGCTACGAGAAGGCCTTTAAAGGCTATCCTGTGCTACGAGAGGGCCTGTAAATAAAGATCCCGCCCCCCCACATGCAAATGATGAGGACTTAGGGGTTATACCTTTATGGCTGCGCCATGGGAGTGGATCCTCGCATGGCTCACGTGCTTGCATTGCAGCTGGACTGGTAGGCTTTACCCTACCAGCCCCACAGTTCAGTGGAGGCTTCGAGGCAGAGTCTCGAGCCAAAAGTTGAGCGCCGATGGATATCGTTGCGGCGGTCTCGCCTGTTTAGCGTTTAGGGTGTCGCTGGTCAAGCGCGCGTGTGTGTTCACGGGGGGGCTATCCAACCTGCTTTCACGCCCCCCCTCACCATTCACACGCGCGCACGCGTCCGCGGACAAATCCCACCCCCGCTGGCGCTCCACCAGAACCTTAACCTTTTAGAGTTTAGGGTTCTTTGAACCCTCAGGCTTGGTTGGCCTAACCACCCTTTTACTTCCATTTTTTGATTTTTGTCGATGCATGGATGCATGTCGCGCATTCTAGGGCGGAGGGGCGGCGCGAGCGAGAGGAAGGAAGCGAAGCGCCGAACCTCCGCCCGAAACGAAGATGCAGTTGAGGCACGCCAATAATAGGGCCGTTGGAGAGGAAGGCGCGCGCGTCGCAACGTGGACGGGCGAGCTGCGCCTGGCAGGTGGTGCATGAAGGACGGGGCGTGAGAGAAAACGCATGTCGAAACGAGCACAGGCCGCGGGCTTTCGCTTTTGTGTTCGTCGTGTCGTCGCTGTGTCGTGGCGACCGGGTCGCTTGAAACAAGGAGCGCGCGCGCTCCGGACAAAAGTTGAAAGGTAAAATAGATTCATTCATGGTGGACCGGTATCGCTCGGCACGGGCACGAGCGAGGGACCGGCCAAACATACGAAATGGATCGAATTACCTCCCGGCGCGTTTGCCGGCGAAGCAGAAACCAACCGACGGCCTCAGGACTCGTCGACCGGTTGAAAGTGCGCAGCGGTCACCACGCCACCGATGAGCACGTCCTTGCCAAAGCTGACTCGGCTGAGGGCGGTGTATGCAGCCCCAGGGACCCCGGGACAATCCAAGAAGGCAGTAACGTGCTTCAGCTCTGCACCCTGGTATTTGATGATGGTGTCGGCATAGCCTGCCTTCAGGGGATAGTAGCTGAGGTTGCCGAGCTCGGGGTCGGTCCAAGGCCACACCATGACCCGGTGCCCCGTGGCCGTCAACACTTCCACTGCCTTGGTGCGACCCTCATAGCCTTGCAACACGCAGTCCATGCCGTTCACGAAGTCGACATCTTTGCGTACATTGCGTGTGAAGACCACTCGCATTCCTTTGAAGATGGGCAGGCGGAGCGGGCGCAAGGCGTGGAGGTCTTCCAGCAGGGCTCCTTCGTGGTAATTCTCAGGATTGGAAGCCACATCTCCATCCACGACTGCCAGTGGAGGAAAGCGCGGGAACAGCGCTTGGAGGGCGAGCTCGTTGATGGTTTGCGCTCCGTTCCGCGTGCAGGTCAAGACGACCGTGTCAGGATGGGATTTGAGCAGCTTCTGCACAGCCGCTACGTCCAGTTTGTGGGGTGGTGTCCAGGCCTTGCGCTTCTGGAGCCACTTGAGGGTCTTCGCTCCGGGGCGACTGGTTCGCAGCTCTTGCAAGATCGTACTGAACTCCGGGTCCTTGCAGCGGTAGACCTCATCGGAAAACCGCGCGCTTCCACCAGGGGCTGTGCCAGACGCGGCGGTCGCCGAAGCCGCACATCTGCAGCTCGTCTCCGGCCAGCAAAATCACCGGAAGGTTGTCGGCTTGCGCCCACAGCTTGCAGACGTGCTCGAAGTGATGGGCCTGCATCTGCGAGATCTCGTCGATGATGATCAAGGCGTACTGCGCCAAGCCGACCGCCGCCCCCCCCGGGCTCCTCGTCCAGGCCAAAGGCGGCGTGGTAGGTGTCGATGACCAGCTTCGGCGGAAGCTTGGCTCGCATGCGGCTGGCCTGCCGGTTCGTGGGATAGGCAAAGAGCACGTTGCCCCCGAGCTCGAGCACCCGCTGCAAACACGCCAAGGCCACGGTGGTCTTGCCCGTGCCTGGCCCGCCGGTGCAAGCGAAGATCTTGCCGTTCCGGTAAGCATCCTCCACCCACTGCTCGGCCGCCTCCTCGTGCTCCGCGGTCTTGGCCGCCGTGTAGCGACCACCGCCTCGTCCACCCGACCCTGGAGGCGCCGCTGCTGCCGATTGAACCGATGGTCCGCCGGCCCGGCGGCAAAGGCGGCCGCTTGGTTGGCCTCTCGTCCGGCTTCCTCCGCGGCGGCGTCGGCCGCGCCGGACAAGTACTTGTGCACCAGCGAGCGATGAGCGGCCACCATGCCCAGCAATGTCTTCACGAAGGACTTTGTGGTTGCCTCCAGGCGCAACTCCGCCTCGAAGCGGTCAGGGTCGCGCCACATCTCCCTGGCGACCGGGTGCTCGCAGAGGACGGCCATGGCAAAGTTGCGGTGTTCCTTGGGGATCAAGGCCAACTTGTCTTCGATGGGCTCGTAGAAGTCCTCCAGCCGGCGGAAAGGGACATGTAGCAGCAGCCACTGGCCGAAGAAGTTGTCGTTGAACTTGCTCAGGGTGCCCGCGGCCACGATCTGCTGCCCTTGCACCACAAAGTCGGCGGCGAAAGATTCCAAGGGCTCTGCACTGCCGCTGGCCTTATGAAGCTTCTTGAGCCATGCCACGACTTGCCCACTGCGGTTCGTCTTGCGAAGGAAATCCAACAAGGAAATGTGGCCGGCGGCCCAAGGCGCGGATATGTACTGCTCGACCTCCGCCGGCTGCCTCGGCTTGTCGGGCCACGGTACCTCGAAGTCTCGCTTGCCACGGCCTTCGGTGCTGACAAACCATTGCCGGAAGCGAGCGCCCAGCATCTGCAGCGCCATCTCGGGCTCGCAGGGCCGATACCGGCAGAGGACCGTGGCGGCGATGGCGTTGCCCTGGGCGGAGTCGTTGAGCCACTCGTCCTGACTTGAATCACTGAACTTGCTCACATATTTGGCCACGTAGGACCGAAGCACCCCATCGTCGTCAGCCACCTGCAAATCCTGGTGGCAGCGCAAGGCTTCCATGACGGGAAGGAAGTAGGGTCGAAGCCCCTTGGCTTTGTCATCCCGGCTTTGTCATCCCGGTTGTGATGAAGCAAGAGAGTGTCTGTGGCCGAGTCCCATTGGCTGCTCTCCATGTGAAGTGGCCATCCGCTGCGACCTGCCCGGTCCAGCTGCGAGCCCTCCACGATGCCCGGCAAAGGATCATTCTCGTCCAAGGGCTCCGGCCGCGTGGCCAAGACGGACTCCTCGAGCTTCATGTTGCGGAGTGCTTCCTTGGGCGCAAACACGAGGACGTGGACGTGGGGGCGGCCCGAGCCGTGATAGTCCTGCGTCGGCGCCTTCCTGGTGCCATCTTGGAACTCGGTCCGCAAGAACACATGCACCGAGTGCGGACGCCCATCGGAGTCCAAGGCGTAGAGGAGATGGCTGCGCCACGGATCTTTAGACTTGTTGCCCGTCTGGCCGGCCAAGGCACCTCCGAGCGGAAACGACCAGGCCACGAAAGCACCAACAACGAACGGAACGGCCGGAGAACCGCGCGCGGCCGGCGTTAGCGACACCATCGACCGAAGACGAAGGCATGCAACCGTGCCTCGCACCACTTGCAAGAGCACGTGGGTGATGTGAAGGCTCTCCGGCGCGGCCAAGTGCAAACGGCCACGCAGCTCCTTGGACATCTCGTCCAGGATCCAAGCTGGGTATAGAAACGACCACTCGTGGGGCGAAAGCGTCCAGAAGAGCTTCGGGTATCCCAATTGCCGAACCAAATCGATCAGACCCCAGTGGACTGCTTTCCAATAGAGGGGTGAAAAGGAGTGACCTTTCATGAGAAACCTCATTGGAATGTCGTAGTCGATGCTGGTTCGTTTCTTTGCCCCCAAGGCGGACCACAAGCACAGATCATATTGCGGAGGCCTGCCAACCCGTCCACGTTTCAACGTTCCTTTCGTGGGACCAAAAATGGATGCGCGCAGCACACTTCTTGGACATGTTTGCAGCAGAAGTCTTCCACTTAGAGGCAACAGCAGTTGACAGACACTGGTTTTCGCTGCCGCGGCGTGGGCTCAAAGCACCTTGTGGGAAGTTTTCCGGACTTAGGTTAAATTGTGGTGGCCCCAGCCTCTAGACAGGCGTGTGTCGGGTTGCAGTAACTGCAGTCTTGGACAGTTGACATGTGCGCAGTTGCAATGCAACTTGTCACTTCTGCCCTGTTTTTTGTCCACGTTCGCCTGGTTTCGCAGGTCAAAGCTTTTAGCCGGCTGTAAAGCGCTGTTTTTGACCAGTCCTAATCAGTCGTAATCCAGTCGTGATCCAAGTCGGAATCAACTCTCACACACATAAGCCCAGTCGGAATCAGTTTCTTCCAAGAAGGAATTGTATTGAATTTCTTTCAACTCATGCTTTCTAGCCAAATCCTCAGTAAACGCTGCGTTTTTGGTAATAACGACTAGGATCACGACTGGATTACGACTGATTACGACTGGGAAAACACGGCAAATCTGTGACGTGGGACCTGAGACGAACTGTCAAACAGTCTACGGCCCAAAGCGGTGCACTTCTCGATTTGTGCACAGGTCCACTTTTAATGCGTGTGTGGTGCATTCTCGATTTGTGCAGCGGTGCACTTCTCGAGTAGTACACAGGTACACTGCTGGATTTGTGTGTGGTGCATTCTCGATTTGAGCAGTTAGTGCACAGGTAGACTGCTTGAT
>CAXAMN010023742.1:0-15536 GCA_963970005.1 Durusdinium trenchii
ACTCACTTAGCAGACTCAGCAGCTAGCAGCTAGCAGAAAAGAGTAGAAATGGTCAACTGTCATACCTTAGCCCTTAGCCGCCTTAGCCTTCAGTCTTATACATTTTGGACCAGGAAGGCAGCAGAAGGGGCAGGGTTTAATGAGGCTGGAAACTTGCTTTGTCTGTGCAGTGTGTCTTGATTTATTTACAAAAGCAGATTGCGACAGATAAATATATATCAAAACTTTGAACTCAAGAAACTATTGACTAGTGACTATATAGTGACTGGTACATTACACGACAAGGCAAGCAGCCTAGTGACACAGACCGTAAAGGAGAGAAGTAGCCGAAACCCGAAACCTTAAAGCGAGATCCTGCTTGCAAGGTGCTGCGAGGTAGGGGGACAGATTTGAAACAGCCAGCAGCAACCATAAACCATGCACCCAAGATCTTAAACAGTAAGTACCCCTATAAACCTGAGCCTACTCAAGGTCCTTTTGCAAAGAAGGGCGGCGTTTCAGAAGTGAAGACAGGTAGTTTTAACCAAGCCAAAACTTACAGTAAACTTAAGATCACGATTCAAGATTTGTTTTTCGCGATTGGGCACTGCAACCCGAAAGGCAAATCTGTTTTTCAGAAAGATAGTAGTCTCAAGATTGGACACAGTAAGCGAGCAGTTGTAGTTGCAAACCCGAAACCCCTAGGCCTAGGCGCCAAGCAGCCGTGTAGATTATAGACTGTAGACTAGACGGTAGATTGGAAGTTTTGTTGCGTATCGAGATTATGATTAGGGACCGTAAGGAGCACCAAAACCTATTCTCAAGGTCTTCCAGTCTTCCCTTTAGTTTGAATCGAAGCTGAATCAGTAAGGAACTTTGAACTAAACTCGAGAACCTGCGTTGCAAAAGAACAGGCAGCGTACCGAGACTGGGGAGAATATATGATAACTTCTAAACTCGTTTGCAAAGAGCGTTTCATTTCAGTCATACAAGCAAGCAGTTGTGTCGGTCACATCTGCGTGAAAGTGAATGAAGTGTCAGGTGCAAAGGCCAGAGTCTGGAGCGGCTCGTGGAACGTCGCCGGCAGATCCGAAGTGGCAGCAGCAGGCAGCGAAGATTCGGAGCTCTTTGGAGCCTACCCGACGCAACGCAGTCCCATGGTCTTCTTCAGCAAGGCTTCTGGGTGTTCCGCGAACGGCCAGGACTTTGGAACTGCTTGATGTTGGGTATCTTTGCGCAGAGCAGGCGCTGCGTCAGCAAGGCCTTCCAGCAGATAAGGGCCATGTGGTGCAGAACTTGACTATCGATGTGTCTCAGAATATTTGCCGAAAGCCCTGGTCCAGTTCATTGCGAACATTCACCACAACATCGCAGGTTTACTTGTACTCAGCTGACCGCATCTTGCTCCCAGAAGAGGCCCTACGACTTCTTGGTTTTGATGATGTGCCAGGGGATGCCTTGAATGGGGTGTCGGCGGCCGAAGTCTCTGACCTTGTTGGTCAAGCTATGGCGCTTCCAAGCGTTGCAGTTCCGATGCTTGCATTGTTGCAAGCTGCCTTTGAGCACGGTGGCCTCCCTGATTTGTTCGCGGAGTACGAGTCTGCTGCTGGAACGCAGGACCCAGACGTGTCTGAAGCCTGAAGGCCATAGTTGCCATAGTTCATACTAGCCCCGCCCTTTCTCTTACACCTTAGCCTTAGAGAACCTCAGAGTAGTCAGCCATGGACTTGCTAGAATTAGTGAATGACTTGAGTCATCAGGTTCAGACATATACCATGGAAGCTACTGTAACTGTAACCAGCGTTTTTTCATTTCAGTTTGCTTAAGGCTCAAGGCAAGTCATTTTGAAGAGCGCTGAGACACGGACATCGCGATAAAATCGAAGCTTTTTTGTGCTCGCTGAGCCAGTGTCTGTTTTGCAATGGCCCTTTCAGGGTTCCTTATAGACGGCTGGTGTTTGTGATATGTGTTGCAAACAACAACAGGCAGAACAGATTGTCCGGGGAATTTATACTTTTTGATTTTGATATACGCCGGCGTGGTTGTGCACTGTTTTCGTGGCATAGCCTCAATCTTGGAGGATGTGCGTACAGCGCGTGCGCGTTGCTGAAGCACTGAAGGAAGGGTTTAACTGATATGAATTATGAGTTGTCCTTAGTTGCCTTAGTTCTTGTTTGCTGTCTGGTTCACTGTTGGACTCTTGGACCTGGGCCTTGAGGCCACGGATGATTCTATTTTAAAGCCACCGCTGTGCATGTGCGCAGGCCCCGGCTGTCATACTTCATATTCCCAATGATTCAACGGCCTGGTGCAGGCGCGTGCGTCAGATAGCTTTCAACAGAAGAGCGCATGCCTCTGCGCAGTTGAGGAGGGAGGTTATCTAGTTGGAACCAGCTTTTGAACATGTTTTGATTTCAGTCCTATCATAACTGTTTTGATTTGTGACAGCCTGACGCCCCCTGAACCGAATGGTCTGTGTTTGCAATGTTGTTTCTCACTCAACTGAGCCAAACTGCTTGCTGGTTGCCGATGTCATTTTTTGGTGCCGGCTGTGGCTCGGAGGTTTTGGGTAGTTGAGGCAGCGCAGCTTCCTCGTTTCTCGTTGGTCCAGCCTGCCAACGGGTCGCGTTGGCAGACGGTGGAGATGGAGAGTGGCGGTGAGGACCTCCATCACGGTGACCTTTTTGATGACTCGCAGTTTGTGGGGTTGCTGGGTGACGACGATGCTAAGTCAGAGGCTGACTCATTAATCTCTGATTTGAAGGATCAACCCGGTGCCACTGACATCTTTGACGAAGGCGAAGGTGATGGTGACCACCGCCCCATGGATGTTTTGCCTAAGGCAAAGACAAGGGCCAGTAAGGCGACTCGACCTGGGAAGAGGGACGCGCCTGACACTGGTGGGAGTCCAGAGAAGAGTGGAAGCACCGCCGGCAGCACGAAGAAAAACCAGGCAAGCAGAATCCGAAGCTGTGTCCGGGCGGTTGGGCTTAGGTGATGGATCATTCTCTTCATTCCGTTGGGAAAAGGATTACCAATATACTTTATATCATTATAGGCCCTTTGGGTTCCACAGTCCAATGTAGCTTTCTATCAAGGTAAGATGGCAAGATGTGTCATCAGCCTTTTGGCGGTGAGGTGCGACACCTTGCGACCTATATATTGACGCTATGCATGGTGCATTAATGTGATGTTGTCGTGTGACATGTGTTGTGTGTTGCCGCTTCCCGAGGAAATGATGCCTACGAGGACAAGGAATGTGATGCGCTAAAGCACGAATTGCGTCATGTTGCGGGCAAGGCCTAGTCAAGTCTAGTTCAGTTGCCCTTCAGCAGCGTGCAATGTGAGCTCTTGGTTTTGGACATTTCGACCAACCCACCTTGCGGTTCGGTTCCCTTGTGGCACGCTAGCGCAGTGCAGGTTCTTGACTATTGATTAGCAAATATGGCTGAGCGGCTAGCGGGCTAGCGGCTAGCCTCCAGATCCACACTGCCCCAAATTGCCACATATACCTGTTTGCCTTTTCACCGGCTTACATTCAACGACTGTTGCCCGGACGGTCAGATCAGATGATCTCTAGCTGCTAGCTGTCATGTGTCATTTTCAATTTGCGATTGGGTCCAAGTTTAGATTGACCAGACCACCAACCACCCCTAGGCATTGGGCCTTGGGCCAGGCCGCCGCACTCCGCACTTCTTTTCTTTACTTTTCAACACTGGGGATAGGGGGCTCAAACGCACGGCAAGTCAACAATGCACCGCAAGAATCCGAGAACCAGTTGTGTAAGTTCATCGGATTTGCATGGGCAAGGAGAAGGGTTTGCATGTTGAACGGTTTGTTGTTTGTTTTCAGTTTTCGGGCGATGGCTCACACGTGCAAAAGGTTTTGGGGCGCACAGCTTGGCCGGCTGTGGCGCAGGTACCAGGTAACAAATATATATATATCTATATATTATATATATATATAATCGTAGCTGGGCACTGTGACCGCAAAACAAGACAGACTGACTAGACTGGACTAGACTGAATCATAGTGATAGCCGCCAAGTCGGGAGCCGTAAGTGACAGCAAGGGACACGGTTATGATTTTCTCTCAGTGGTAAACGAGGCAGAGGCCATACCCCGTAGTTTTTGGGGTTTGCTTTTCATGAAACAGGGCGGTGACCAGGGATATGTCAATATGTAGGTGTAGGTCCTAGGGAACGCGGCCCTAGAAAGTCAGGAAGTCTTACGTTCTTGAGTTGTATAGGTATAGAGGCAGAGTGGCATAGAGTGCGTGTGCATGTGCTGGCTTTGGTTGGTGTTAGTAAGCCACCATGAATTTGGGTTGGGCCACCACTCGGACTCCCAAAAACCTGCTCAAACTTTTTGACATTCTTATTGAAGAGCAAATAATGAGGGCAAGGCCTCCTGGATTGGGCGCTTTGATCTACTCTACCCCGTTAGCTACATGGTTACGGTGCGTTTTGTGAACAACTGCGCGTCAAACGAGGGTCATCAAGGCTGCGTCCGACGATCCTAACCAAGCAATTGTGTTGCAACCGTTGCCGTTTCCGTACGAGATGATGAGACTTTGAGTCTTGATTGCGCTCAACAACATCGATGAGCGACAAAAGAGAATACAAGATACTGAATCGCACACCACCTTGCTTGGCTGTTCGTGTTGCCGTTCCCCGAGGATATGAGATGAGGGACATGTGATGAGGGGCTTGCGCCTTACTGCGATGAATGATCCTTGGACCCTTGGAGGCTCGGTTGTGATCGGCTCCCTCTCCGAGGTTTTGGCCCTCTTGCTAGGACTTAGGAAACCACCGCCGCGAGTCGCCGCGAGTCGCGAGCAAATTGATTGCGACCCCTGTATTAATAGCTCCTGCGCCCCGAGCGTGAATCGCGAAGCGCTCCTGGCGAGTTGTGAGTAGCAGCGAGCGAGAGGCTGGCTGCGCATCAGCCAGTGAGTGAGGTAAGGCAACTAGGGTGCTTGCGCGCTTCTACAGATTTTTCTTTGACCGCTTGCGGCCGCCGCTACTTGCTTACTCACTTGACTGTGACTTAACCCCAATTCCAACTCCAGGGATTCCAGGGAGACCTTGGACATTGGACGTGATTCGAACAGTCGAATGAGTTTCCAGCTCAAATTTTCCGGGGTTGTGTGCATGATGTGGTCTTTGTCTTTGTAGTGGTGAGCAGCAGTCGCAGCCAGGCCACTCACACAGGGACTCAGGTCTCCACCCAGTCAGACCAATGGGGCCGGATAGTGAAGAGAATGTTTGTGACGCGCGTTTATCACTTGTGATTTGTGGGGCAGAGGCTTTGGCTTGTCCACTCCACTCCAGTTCTGACCAGAGTCAAGAGAAATGATTTCCCACGTCACTTAAATAGCATTGGTCCATGCGCTAGGTCCCTAGGTTTGTTGGGGGCAACATGTCCTTTTCTTCAAATCATTCCCTTTGGGGCTAGGCTAGGCCCTTTCGACCACACGCGTGTGTGTGTTGCTGCTAGCTGGAGGTAGCCCACGCTGAGTTCAAAAAAAGTGGTTGGAATTTTTTAAACAATACGTCAATAGTCAATTGTGGTTTCCGGGATTCTGGGCAGGATCTGGCCGACCTCTTCGAGGAGCACTTTGAGACTTGTGAGATGTGCCAAGCGAAGTCGAATGAGGACGGGCCTCACTTTCTCATCGCAGTCATCGCAATGGCGCAATGGAAATTGAACCTTTTCCTCTCCAAGATCGTTTTTTGCTAAGTAAAGCGTGTGTGGCTAGCGGCTAGCTAGCGGCGAGGCTGGCAGCCTATAGGAGCCACCTGACACCTGATTGTTTGGTTGATGATAGCTGCTGGCCCTACAGCTCTATAGGGCCGCAAGCGCCGCAACGCAAAGTAGATGTTCAAAGCGTGCGCAAATAAACAGAACACTGTTTCGGACAAATTTTTGGAATTTACCTCTTAGTCTTGGAATTAACATCCTTCCCTGATGTTGTTTCTTTTTTGGTGGATCCTGTGGCAAGTTCTGACTCTAACTGTTAACTGGTTCTTGACTCCGCCCTGCTGCCAGGGCGTTGCGTGGAACAAGTACAAGGTCTACAATACGGAAACCGGAAGGCATCGGCAGCCATCAGGTCCAAGATGCTTACCATGCGTGCTTGCGGTCATTATCGTTTACGATGGGCAGACTTGGGAGGAAGTGAAGGTCATTGTCCATTCGTCCCCTGAGGCCAACGGCCGCTTCATGAAGGTTCGTCTGCTGCTGAAGGATCGCTCAGCGGAGACCTTGAAGCAGTTCACAGAGCAAGAGGTTGAGTCTGCAACTGCTTATGGTGTCCGCTTGGAATGCCCATGCGACTTCATCACCCTCACTGCCTTCAAGGACAAGTTTGGGTGTGACGCACAGGATGTGGTTCCTAGCTCCACCCTCCACCTCAAGGATGAGCTCGGTCAAGAGATCAGTGGAGTTGCAGTGGATGACCCGGCTACGGAGAAGCGCCGGCTGATCCGCTATGCGGACACCTTCTTTGTCTTGAAGGCTGGCCAGCCCCAACACCGAATGGATAGGTCGGATAGGGATAGGTCAACCAGTGAACCAGGCCCGTGAATTGAACGTAGGGTCCAGGACATGAAGGGCCGACATAGGCCTGGGGAAAAAGCGCACGAAACAAAAATCAAACCGGAAGGATGCGCGCAAAGGAAAGGAGGAAAGGCGCAGGACCAGGAAAGGACAGGAAGGAAAGGGAAAGGTGAAAGACGGGAGAGCAAGGACGAAAGGGCAGAAGGAGCCAAGGAGCAATGGCTAGGTGACTAGGCAGGAAGGGAGAAAGTTGGAAAGGGAGGAAAGAAAGAACACCTACCTAGCTAGGACGTGGACTTGGACCGGACTTGGGCCTATATAAGAAATAGAAGAAACGCAAGAGTGAATCGGAGGAAGCTCTGATGCCTGGAAACGTGCTTTCGTGGGACCAGTTGACAGACAAGGTCAAGACGCACAAGAAGCAATGCTATGAGAAAGATTCCTTCGACCAGCTTCTGGCACAGTCGAGCGCTGAGAAGCCAGAGAGGGCGATGGAAGTGAGCGTGGAGGAGGTCTTTTGTTTTGCTTGTGTACATCGATCGTTTGCTTTGCTTTCATTTGATGGCCAATAAACCTGCATGTTCATCTGTTTAGGACCGCAATGAAGACCAACGGTTGACGCAGCCATTGTTTCTGACTCATCATGTGCTTGCAGCCTAGCGTTTTTTTTCATTGGCCTGCAACATGTGCCTCAGGGTTTGAGAGTGTTAGAATGCCCGGGCTCCGTGTCCTAAAGTCCAAGCATCAGGGGATTGTTCGCTCACCTGTTGTTGCCATTCTGTTTGCTGGGAACAGGGTAGCTTGAGACGGTTCGATTTATTGAGGTTGTAGCTTGCTGTTAGAACCGGCTTGGGCTCGCAGTTATGCCGTAGTATTTTGGCAATTGTTATTACACCCCATGCCTGCGTTGCGGCGTTACCGGCATCAATTGTTCCCTTCCCTTTCGATGACCGCAACCATGTGCACTTGCCCGCCCTACAAGCTTGGCCAAGACTCGGTCTCACTTCTACCTTCTACCCAAGATCCACGAAATTCAAGGCGCAAAGAAATAGTTTTTTGGCGTCTGTTGGTTTAGCTTTGGGTGTTGCAGCTCAAGGTCACGCCAACTGCCAACCCCGTCATGCTTTGTCAGGTGTCTGGGAGGCAACGCGTTTGAAAATTCGATGTGACCGGAAGACAAATCCAACTTCCCACACGTTCTGCCAACGGCCAATCATGCCCTGCAGCTGGGCGATCGTTTTGCTAAAGCCATGTTGACGCGCGCGACAAATCATTGTTGCCAAATGTCAAATAGATTTAGATCAGCCAGTGCTTCCATGAGTCCAGAGACCATACTGTACCAACCACTAAGTCACGAAGTTCGCCCCCAGGCCGCTTCATCACTTGATTCGATTTTTTCAATTTCCCAACTTATGTGTTTCATTTTAGTGTGGCAGGTGGAAGAGGTGATGGCCTTGCCTTCTGCACCTTCGAAGGCTTTGCCCGCCCCTGCCACAGCAAGGGCTCCAAGGCGGGCTGGTGACGGCGCCGGAGGTGGTGGAGGCAATGACGGCAGCCGCCGACGCAGAAACTCTGGCTCTAAGGACGGTGCTGCTCCGCTAACCCCAGTGGTGCCAGTGACCATGCCAGGCACTCCGGCACCAACAGCAAGTGGAGCTCCTGCTGCGCCTGACACTCCCGGTTCTGTTGTGGCAGGTGCTCGTCCACCAAAGAAGGTCGCGAACTTCTCAGAGAAAGGCCTTGCAACCCTCAGAGACAAACTTGAGAAACTGAATTCGACGAAGTGGGCGTATATATAATGGTCTGGTCTGGTTAGGTTTTAGGTGTCTAGAGATTCTGCTGTGCTAGGATCAGATCGTCGTTGGGTAAGTCGTTTTAGTAATTAGCAGGTTGGTTGTTGCGTTCGGCTCATTCATCTCGATCTTTGGACTGGTAAATGAGCGCCAGCGTGTAACTAGCGCTGGCTACTCCTTTCATACAGGCAACTGGGGAAGAAACGTATCCACTAGCCACAACAAAGACTAGCGACCAGAAAAGTATCCGGGCGTTGGATGCTGTTAGATGTTGAGCTGGTCACTGGTCAAGATGGTGTGAGAAGAAAATATTTATACCTTGCTACACTGTATGTACGCTGTAGGTGTTCCACTTGTTGTTGATATTGAATTTTTGTATTTATCCTGGTTACCTGGTCCGTGGTCAGCAAAGGCAAAAGGCAAAGGTTGATGGCGTGGGCGTAGTGACGTAGTGGCGCAGCACCGCTGGCGTGGCGTAGCGGCGTAGTGTTGTGTGTGTGTGCGTTGTCCAAAGATTGAGTACTGATGACGGTTGACGGCGTTTTGATTGTTGAATCTTGGACACCACCTCAGGAGGACTCAAGTCGTAATCCAAGGTCCATTGCAGTGATGTGGAAGCCCGGTGCGAAGAAAATGGTTCGCTGGACAAGATCCCCGACACCATTCACATGTCGCTCATCCAAAGGTTGGCCAAGGACGGGGCTCCATCTGCTGAGGGCAATGACAACGGATGGGTGGCTTTCTTGAAGGTTGTGCTGCCTTGGCAGCTTGATGATGTGGTTGGCAAAAGGACTTTAGCAGCGCCTGCTGTGAGGTTTTTGGATCGAGTGTTGCCGGAGATGATCAGATTCTCAGAGAGGTTGATTTCGGAGAAGCTTTTGACTTTGGTCCGCTCTGGCGCAGACAGCAAGAATTGCTTGACCAGCCTGTGCTTGAAAATGCTTGGGTTCATGAATGGTGACATTCCCGCAACCCATGTGAGGCCTGGTTCCACCGCGGAAGACTTGTCCCGCCTCGCCGCCTTTCGCAAAGAAGTGGGGCAAATCTGCGATTGCATCCTTGCTGTTGGGGCCGTGGGGAAGCTGGGTGAATATGATGGAGCTTGCGTCAAGAAAGTCACTGCCAATGGCAAAAGCCACCCAAACTCAATGAGTGGGATCATTTCCGCAGCTTTGGCGACCAGTGGCTACTGGCAGGAGAGGTTGCGTTGTAGGTTGGTGCCTATCGGTGGGATTCTTTTGGCGTGGCCCAAGCTTTGGGTCTGCAATGTAAAAGTAAAATAGATTATTTTCCAAGACCCAAGATTCAGAGGCTGTGTCTCTCATGGTCTTGCGCTGGCCCTTTGATGCAACTTTTTGTTGCCATTGTCATTGTGTTTGGTTTTCTATTTTCAAGCGGGGTCTTGGAGTCTAGCCAGTGTAGCTCCTTCGTGCTTTGCAGTCAAGTTTCAAAGATGCATGGCCACTCATTCCATCCACTGACTTCTCACTTCTCACTGTGCTCACTGTTGTGCTGTTGCGCTGTCGTTGGCCCCACCACTCATTATGCCAATCATCAATCAATCAATCAATCAATCAGACGCTCCAAATTCGCAACAATGAATCAAGTGCAGTTAGGAGGTCCTGGGGTCTTCAATTTTTCGTTTGAGCCTTTGAATCTTTGAAGTGAGAGGACCAGATGAAGTCGTTTTGGTCTTTCGCGTATGCAGAGCAGGCGGCTGCTCCGGAGTTCGAGCGCTTGTCTCAAGCTTTGTCTGAGACTGGACCGGCCAGTAGCGCGCAGGTCACCTGTGTGCAAGATGCTTTGAACCAGTTGCCAGGATGGCGTGGCACACTTCGGCCAGGCTTCGTGCAGCAGTTGGAAAGCAAAGTGGCCGCCAAGCTTGAAGGGTGGACCAGGCTGTTTGCCGAGTCTGAAGAGGATGAAGAAAGTCGCAGAGCTCTTGCTGGGTCAGTGACGGTGCAGACAGTTTTTGACCTCCTCAAGAAGGGCACCTCCTCGATCCCGACAAGCAAGCGAGAGTTTACAAGGCTGTTGAATCAGGTGGAGACCAAAGCGCAGAAGGAAGCCACCTCAGCTTTGCAGGCCAAACTTGATGAGGCCGTGTTGAAGCTGGAGTGCTTGAGCGGTGGTGGTGAGGAAGCCAGCAGTGCCATCGATGCCTTCATCGACACCTGCCGCATTTCTTCCAACCTGTTCTTCAGCGACAAGTTGAACAATGAGGCGCGACCTGACCTAGGGCCTAGGGCCAGGGTCTTTCCTTCAGTTTTGTCATCTCAGCTCCAACCCTTTTTTGAATCGCAGTGGTGCAGTTGCAATCTTTTGGTTGACCAGCTAGCGAAAGGGTTGGCGCACTGTTTGCCGCCGGGGGGTGATGGTGACATTGCTCCAATATTCTAAGCCTCAAGAGTCAGGTTTTTTGCAATTAGATGGGTTTGTTCATAAAACAGAACAATTCTGCAGCAGTTTTTTATATTCCCTGGGTACCTACTTCGATTCGAGTGCGGTGTTGTGGTGCTGCGCTGATCTGTTGGATTGTTAGGTTTTGATTTGACAGACCTACGCCAAGTCAAGCCAAGGCCACGGCTTCACTAGGTTTTCTTTCCTTTGCACTAGTGGCTGGCGCCTGTAAGTTTTTTAAGTCTTGCTGTTGCTCTGTTCTGCTATTGCGAGACTGGTTGCGTTGCCACTGCCTTCTTGCGTTGTTGGGCTGTGTTTGGTGGGGTGGGGCGGGGCGGGCTGAACACACGCATTCGAAAACGCGGATTTTCACGACCACCGCAACCCAACATAACAAAATACACGTTACGTTTTTTGTGTTTCACGCTGAGCAAAACGGCGCCTGGTTCAACTACGAGCCTTTGGCCTTTCAGTTCCCGCTTCTATCGTTGCAACTTTTCCTATTCAGGCGAGTGGGCCTTTGGAACCCATAGACCAGCTTGGAGTTTTTCATTGCGAAGAGGTCTGGCAGTCTGGCAAAGATGATGGAAATCATTTCTAACCGCAACAAAACCCGCGCCACATGAATCACATGACTTAGCAGCTACTAACCAGCCCAACACAACTCACGACGCGCTCTGCTCCACACCAATGGACCATGGTGTAAAAGCCAAGAGCGCAGGAGAAAACAAGTCAGGTTCTGTCGCCAAATTTCATTCTTCAACTGTCACCAATCAACAATACAAAATAGCAGATATCAAATATAGACTGTAGTGACCAGCAGCAGCGGGTTTACGCGCAGACGCGCCCAAGCAGGTGCAATTTCTGAGATGGCGACCCATAGCGCTTTTAAGTTTTAAGCGGGTGTCTTCCAGAAATGATGCTTTGTGTGATGGACGCTCAGGTTTGTGGGTGTTTCGCTTTTCCTTGTTTCCATTTCTGACTCAAGACAGTCTAAGTATGCCTTGAGGCTTGGTCATTTGCAAGCACCTCATACTTCGCATGACTTGCCTTGACGCAACTTCTCCTTTGGTTCCCATATGGGGTTTTGCATGGTTGTTGTTATTGCTGCACTTCGGCTAACATCCGACGCAGGTTGTGGTGAGGATCTTCGGTTCTGTGAAGCGTCAGCTTGGGGCAGTGAAGGGGGGCCCACAATGCATTGATGCTGGTCTGCAAGCACTCGCCAGATTCAGCGCTTCGCAATGACCTCCTGGTCGTCAGTGGTTTCTTGAAGAACCACCATGACATGGTTTCAGCCGTCGACCAGTTTGAGGCCCTTGGGTCTGAACCATCCAAGCGAGTGGAAAAAGCAAATTTCCAGAAGGCCGAGCATTACCTGATGTCAACAATTCAGAGGGCGTACAAAATGGAGAGTTGTGCGAAGGCAAAGGTCACCAGCGGTGAGAACGAAACCGCTGACGCCGGAATCACTGCTGAAGAGATGGCTAAGGCCAAAGACCTTGTCGCAAAGGCTGAGGCCTTGATTTCCAACCAGAAGGATTACGCTGTTGCCTCCGCAAACTCCCAGATCCAGGGCTTCAGCAAGCTTCGCGACACGATTGGGCCCTGCTGGTATGAGAAGGTCGAGGACGCATGCGTCTTTTGGTTTTAGGCTTGTGCATTCAACGTGGCCCGCTGGTTTTTGTTGAATCATCAACTTCTCGACATGGTCTTTGCGTTTGTTGCCGCCGGTGTATAATGGCAGACATGATGCCGCGACGGATGAAATTATAGACCTGACTGAAGGTAACGCCTAGACTCCTAGACTGGAGCTAGTGAACTGCAAAACTGTAGTCACAGTAATCCAGTGCTAGTGAATTGTAAAACTGTAGTCGGTCACTGGCTGGCCAGGACGAGAAAATCATTGCTCATGGCACAAAGGTGTGGCTCCCCCTGTTCACTGCGAAAATCGAGCGCGATGCGTGTGAGCAGTACAAGAGCTTGAAGAAAGCCTTGCTGGAGGCCAATGTCGTGTACAGCAGGTACAAAGTTGATCCGCCTGCGGAAGCTCTTGAGTGCAAGAAGGTCCTGGATGCAACGATGGTCATGTGCTCTGAGGCGTTGCTCCTTCGCGCGCTGGTCTCAGAGGATCCTGCGAAAGAACTGAGGGATCAAATGAAAAGGATGGCTGACCAGCGTGTTGGCCAGGTGAACCAGACACTGTTGCACGCTGCGCACCAAATCGTAATGAAGTGAGTGAACTTATCTAGCAGAAATAGCAATGCGTAGTGGCTAGCAGGGTAGAGTCACTAGAGTAACAAATGAGGCTGACTAGCTGAGTAGCTAGAACCAGAACGAAGCAAACGCATTTGTCAAGGCAGTTGTTACTCGTTGTTTTTTGTCTGCGACGTGTGCGCTTTGTCGCTTGGATGGATCAGAACTGGTCCTTTCGTTGGGCTTTGACGTGTGCCTGATGCATCAGGTGACAGCTCTTGGGCCTTGTTGGAAGAACTACCACTTGGCAGGTGTTTGTTGACTCGTGAGCCACAAAGACAACGCAAGTTTGCTCAAGAGCTGTTTTTGGGTTTTCTTCATGTTAGAACGCTGTGTGATGTGTGGCAACTTAGGAGCAGGGGGCCTTAGCCTGTAACTGTAACTGTAGCTGTAGCTGCGACACTACCTGTACTCTGAACTTTAAATCCGACGGTGGTCCTAGATCATTGAATCATTGAAAGGGGGCCCGACTGCTTGTTGCCGTTGCCTACCAGCTGAGTAGAAGAGCGTGCCACTCCGCTTTGAGTCTCAACTCCCATAATAGAGAACATAACGTACGGTCATGTGACGGTCTGGTTCTTGTTTGAGTCTTGTTGACTCAAGGGTTCCAAGGGCTCAAGGCCTGCCTTGTGTGAAGACCGAAGGACTCAAGGAGTGCTTGGCTACTGAGCGCTGCTTTCGACGCAAAAAAGCAGAAGAAACGTGAATGGAGGATAGTTTACAGAGATTATATCCAGGATATTTTTATATATATACACACACATATATACATATATATTGCCCTCTGTCCAACTGATACGCGCCGGATATCATAGGTTGGAGGCCGTTCTTGGTTCTTTTCAGGGTTCACTGAGTTGAGAACTGGTTGGAACCTCTGGCGAGACTTGTGACTCGTGACTTGCCGTGACCCCTTGAACTCCCACGCCGCCCTATGGCCCTAGCTGGGCTTGCGCTGGGCTCGTGACCGGACCTGCCCTCACGTGGCTGCAAACCGAACTTAGCCGTGAGTCGTGAGTGGCGCAGTTGCTACACTGTAAGTTTTGGTGTTTAGCATCGCCTTGCTGATCGCGAGTTGTGATTTTGAGACCTTAGACTCTAGACTCTCGCAACCTAGTTCGCTGACAACTTGACAAACTCCTTCTGCTGCTGCTGTTCGGGCCTTTGGCCCCCCCCCGTAGATCTTGAACTTCCTTTTTTCAATCGCTGTGCCCACGGTCTAGAACTCAAGAGTTTTGAAGCCGCAAGGCAATTGAGGCAATTGGAACTTTAGGTCTTGGATTCGGATTGCAGCCAACTGTGTCACTGAGTCACTATGTTCGCAAGTTTGCCGTCGCCGTTGCGCGGCCTTTGGCCTTTGCCCAGGTCCGGTCAACCAGTGACGCAGGGCGTTGGGAGTGAGGGAGCAGGGAATTCAAACCAAAAGCAGTAATCCTTCGTCTAGTGACTGACTACAAAGAAAGAATCGACAGGGGCAAGTTGTTTTCAAGCGTTGAAGCTTGAAGACTGTAGCAGGAGGTCGTGAAGTGTGTCCACAGAGAACCTGAGAGGGGCCCCTATTCAATATCAAGAATCAAGAGGCAAGGTTTGAGTTTTTGGGTTGCAGCGTTACTTGTTAGTTGCAGCTGCTACGCATCTCATATATGGTTTTGATTCCCAGGCCCTAGCTGCTAGCCTTAAGTCTCAATGGCTTACCTACCACCAGTGACATCAGCAGGTCGGCGCGGGCCCGAAAAAACCGTAAGCCACCACAGACACCCAAACCTGTATATAGTGAAGCGATAGTAATGGTAATACTTTTGTTATTGGTAGTGGTGGTGGTGGTAGCGGAAATAGTAGTAACCAATCAGCTCGGACGTTTTTCACTTCAAAGGCTCAAAACGAGAACAAACGCATGGATGTGTAATTCGGTGGAGTGATAAACGCTAAACACAAATTCAGATTGTCAGTGGGTCTGTCTCGGGGTCTCTGCGCTGTGATGCTGTGAGAAGGTGACAGCTCTTGAATCCTTGAACTTTCAGCCATTCACTCGTCGCACTTGACAATGTTGCTCACAAAGTCACCAAACCCAAGACTATGACTAAAGACTCAAGAGATGTCTTTGAATTCTCTGCACTGCGCCGCGCTTGACAACGCGCGGCCCGGCCCAGAGGGAGTGGAGGGCCGTTTGAACACTGGAGCATTGGAGTCGACTGAAATCATTGGAGCTTAATCTTGGAAGGGAACTCTTGGCTCTTTGCTCGTAGCTCGACCGCCTGAATGTGGCCCAGAAAAAGGGGCGCTATCGAATCTCGACTCTCGACGGTCTTGATGTGTGACACGTGCTCCAGCCGTTAAAGCTGTTATATCACTAGCCCCAGAAAAGCCACAACTGACAGACGCCAAAAACGCTGCCAGCGCTTCCAATGACAACTACAAACCTTCAAACAACGTCTGTAAATAGAATTCAAAAGTCCAAAGAAAATTCAAAAGGCCAAAGGAAAGTCGAATGAAAGTTCAACTGCCCAAAGGAAAGTCCAATGAAAGCTCAAAAGTCCAAATGAAAGTCCAA
>CAXAMN010023743.1:0-15528 GCA_963970005.1 Durusdinium trenchii
AAGCACATCCAAAATCAATATCTCAATCAATATTTTTCAATATTTTTCAATATAAAAATCAATATGTTTATCAATATTTTTTTGGTCAAATCATTGAAAAAAAGATATTGATTCTAATCAATACAAGCAAAATCAATATCTCAGGACATCAAAATATTGATTCTAATCAATATCGGATGCTCAGGGTAAGATGCAATGACGCCGAGAATAAGTTCTGTCGCCTAATTGTTTGCCAAAGCCACGCCTCCCTATCTGACTGATGTCTTGCAGTTCAGTTGTGTGCGGTGTCTTTGTTGTCCCCCACAAAGTGCAATAATTGCGCCTTGCGTGCATTCCTCCAAGTAGATGGTAGGAAAAAACAACAAGAATTTGAGGAGCAGGATCAGGCGGGCCAGTGCCGCACACTTCACACATCCAAGAATGAAACAAGCAGCACGCTATCCAAAAAATCCGCAAGTCATGCTAGAAAGATGTTTTCTGCCTACACCTGCAATGCTGTCTTTGATTAGCACGCACATCCCAAGCTACGTCTTGTCGCGGAGGAAGCACATGTCCTTGAAGCGCCTCCTCTACCTGTGTCACCTCAGATATTCAGACAGGCGCTGAGCCTTCAGAAATACGCTTTTGAACCCAATGAGTCCAACCGTTTCACATGGATTGGCACATATCGAGTGCGCCATGGAGTGGAGGAGTCTTCAGCAGAAGCAGGCTGCAAGGTTACAAAGAAGACAGAAGGGACAGCCAAAGCAGTGGTGCGGGGCATAGCCTTTCACGCGTTTTAGCCGCGGCTGGTAAAAGATGGCCTGGCCTGTGCTGCATTTGCATTACGTACTCAGCTTGAGCTCTTTCGGAGGGGAATTGTGCTTGTGCCGATTCCTGTAAGAGCTGTTGTCTACATGTAGGTTTCAAAAGAAAACGTACCCTCCAAACTGATTGCAACATGCTCACATGGTTTTCAGTCTTGCAAGTGTCTGCTTGCAAATGAAGGATGCGCTTGTTAAACTTCTCCACCGCAGGCAAGGATTGTGGATGAGAAGAAGCGCTCCAAAATCAAGTGGCATGGTTATCAGGTCTCAGAGACTTGTTTGGGATTGAGTGTTGACAAGCCTTTGGAGATCACCATAGCTGCCCTTGGAGATGACAGGCGCAAATTGTCAAGAGCATCCCGCGTGCGAAGGAAATAGCGGCGAAGTGTACGAAACTTGAGATGGCAATGATGACTTCAGAAATGTGGTGTTGGATTCGATGCAGACTCAGGCTTGCAACTTGCGCGGCAAGGACGGCGGAAGAAGGCTGTGGAAAAATTGAAGGAGATTGCTTGTGCATTTTCTTCCCATGTTGATTCATGCTGGAAACAACACAATGCGAGCCATTCAAGGGCCAGGAAAGGCTGAAGGCGAGCCAGTGGACTCTGGACTCGCTGCAAGGCGAGCTAGTGGACTCTTGGCTGAGCGAAGCCGTACTTTTGCGTTCTGTCGTGCGGGCGTGTCCTTTCAACGGCCAAAGGCAATAAGGTGCAGGCTGAGATAGTACCGCGCTTAATTCGTCAAGCCATGTTTTTGACTACATTTGTATCAGTTTTACAGTTGCTTGACTTAAGCTTGTTTCTTTTGTAGGCCTTCTCATGCCCTGCATTCAAGACACCTTTGCTCCAGCGGATCTCTTGGAGTCAACCAGGTACCAGCAAACATGTCTCGCTCACCGCATGCTGCGCATGGAATGTAACTCAATTTATAATGTGTAGTGTATACACTTTCTTCTGATGGCACATACGTGTGCAAAAGGTGTACGTAGACTGCAACTTAAAACCATACATGATGCATTAACAAATTTTAACAAAAAGAACTATTGAACTATGATGAAACTATGATATGCCAGGGGCATTTTCTGGATTTTTGCATGTGGTGGTTTCTTTTGCTTCTTCAGCCATTTCATGTGGAGCTCTGAGTTCGGCACGCCTGTGGGGACTGTGGCAGTAGGCTTGACTTCGCGGCAATCGGTGTATTTACAAGTGTACGCGCTTTTCGAGGCCTTGTGCGGAGCTCTCGCAGTTCCTGGAAGAGGCACCGGCCGGCAGAGAGTGCTTCGCAAGCAGTGGCAAGCAGCTCTTTGCGTGTTTTCTTTTCGCAGAAATCTGAGTGTTCAAGTCATGTTGGGCTTGTAGCAGCGATGAAACAGCGCATCGGAGCCATGTTCAGCCGCGTGCCCGGTAGCGTACCAGCTCTAGGCGCAGGTGCTGCTATCGGTGGCTTTGTGCTAGATGCTTGGAAGCCCCGGCAAGAAGAACAAGATCGCGCTCGTATGGTTAACCGCGTGATCCACAGTTCCTTCCACGCTTTCCAGCCCCAAGTGGAAATCCCGCGCGAGCAGGTCCAGGCCCGGTGTCATGCAAAAGTCGTCAGCATCCGTGTCGCTTTGTCTTTCACCCTGTTCTGCTAGGTCACCATGAAGCGCCTGCTGGATCTGGATGACCGCTCCCCCGTGCTGATCTGGGGCAACCACCTGGCCGGTAAGAGCTTTGCCCTCTTCAAGGCTTTGGAACAGGCAGGCTTTCGCGAGGGCATCGTCCACGTGAAGCTCAACAGCGACAAGCAAATCGCAGAAGAAAAACTTTGCCAGCAGCTGGGTGCCCTCGTCCACGTTGAGGCCGAAGAGGCCCTGAGGCGGGCAGCAAAGACGCTGAGCCGCCTGCCCATCGTCATCCTGGAGATCCCCCGGGAGGTCAGCGACATGGCAGTTGTACGCAGTTGCTCTGGCTTCGCCAAGACATGGGGCTACGACGCCGAATTGGCGAAAGTCATCGTGTTGGCGAGCAGCGCCTCCATGGCCCTGAGCTTTGATGCTGACGCCCGGGAACGTCTGTTCCAGGTCCAACCGCTGAGCGAGGAAGAGTGGCAGCAGGAGGAGGCGGGTTTGCTGAGCGCGTTCCTTTCAGTCTTTGTTTGGCACTCCCTGACCAGGTCCAGACGTTCCTCAAGCACCACGGTGGAGCCGTCGCTGTCGAGCACAAGTCGGACCTCCTCCACCTCTCCGGCGGCAACGTGGGCAAGTTGGAGGCCGTTGCATTGTCTTGTCTTTCCAGCCTTGTCTTTGCAAAGGCTCGGTGTGTTGCGAAGCTTTTCGAGCCCCGCAGGACCTGGCGCAGGCCTTGCGGACGAAGACCTTCGAGGAGGTCCGGCTCGAAACCATCGGCGCGCAGGACGGGGTTGACTTGAGCCTTTTAGTTTTGCGCTTTTTTGTTTTGCGCAGTCAGGAGGCGGAGATCCTGCGCTTCTTCTGCATCGATGCGCAGGGCGGCTTCGGCCCAGGAAAGGTCCTGGCTGCCAAGGGGTGGCCCGCCGCGTGGCGGACGCCCCGTTTGACCAGTGCGTCAGGTCCGTGGACTTCACTGACCGTTTCACCAGCAAGCATCTGGCGCAGGCGGTGAAGGCTCAAGGTGCCCACTGCGTCTATGTAAAAGCCACCGCTGAGGGGGGTCGGTTTTGTGCAGCAACGCCATCCGTGCACGCTCTGCTCAAACACAAGACCAGGTGGTTGGGAATCTTCTGATGCAATTGAAATCGCCAGGAAGCCTTAAGCAGCCCAGACTGGGTTTTGATGATAGAAAGTTGAAGTAGCAGACCCACCATTCCACCACAGGGGGCGGACGTGCAGCCTGCCAACAGCGCAGGGCCAGGATTTGATGACACATCGTTGACGCAGCCTGGGAGCATCAGAGTTTGAGTGAAAAGAGGGGCAAGCTGCCAGTCGATGTTGACTTACTCTGCGCAGGCGGCGGCAGTGCAGATCTCAGGTTCCTGTTCAAAGTGCAGACCTCTGAGTGCAAGTGCCCGGTGAGAGTTGTGGCTAAGGCAGGGCGTTAGGTGTGTTGTTTGCCGCGTGTTGGGAGCTTGCGAAAACCCAAAGTACTAAGTACATCCAACCAACTACTAAGTCCAACCTAAGTAAGACCCAGCAAAGTCTCCTTTTCTCCAGGCACATGAGCCTTGAGCCAAAGTATTTGGCAAAGTAATGATGACAAAAGTAAACATGCAAGAGGGGACAAAAGTGCATGATATTTCGCACGCGCCCTTGACTTAAAGCCCTGTGACTTTAAAGTCACACTAATTAACCTTGCATGTTTCAAAGTTGAAAAACCATGCAAAGTATTGAAAAGGTCAAACTACTAGTTCGAAATTCCAGGATCAGAAAAGTTCAATCAGCATCTTTTCAATTATCCTACCAAAAAGTTGACTTCGAACCAAAAGTTGGGATGCCTCTAGTACAAAGTGGTTGGCGCCTAAAGCACTTCAAAACTCCTTTGCATCGTTTGCCTTAAATAAAAGTGAGAGTGCCAAAGTGAGTCTGTCCCATGAACGTAGTTCAAGGATCACTTGAACAAAAAGTAGAAATAAAAGCTTGAAGCAAAAAAACGACAGCAAAGTCGACGCCCAAAGTTTCAGGTGACACTCAACTGAATTCTGAATTCAAATCTACGGCATCGATCTGAAAAGTGGAACCAAAAGTTCTCAAGGGATTGCATGTTCATTATCAGAAAGTTGATCCCTCAAGTTCTTGTGTACAATCAAATGTCCCATTCGGACAAAGTTGCCATTGGAACGCGCCACAAGCAAGTTGAACTGATGAGCCATAAAGTTGAAGCTCATACTGACAGAGTAGAGTGCGCAAGACATCACACTTTCTCTTGGAAACTCAAAGGAATCCAAAGTTACATTGACCTTCAAAAAGTGATCAAAAGTTCTGACAAAGAAGACAGGAAGTCTAAGTCCAATCAAAGTCATCCGATGATGACCCAATCCAACCTTCTGGACATTGTAAATGCTCATACTAAAAGTAGTGAGCAACAAGGCACTTCGAGGACAAAGTCCAAACTGCAAATTGTCAAGTGCCTATGACAAGTCCTCTGCAAAGATTCTGGAAGTTGCCAAAACTTTAAAAGACAACGGTTCAGGCAATGCAACCCAGAAAGTTGCGTGGCAAAGTTGAGGACTATTCAGTTCACCAACTGGCATGTTCGATAGCGAAGTATTTCAGGAGCATGGTAAGAGTGCTCCAATGATATGCCAGGGAAAAGTTGATCCAGCATGTCAAAGTGCCTGGCGCCAGGACCAGGTCTTATGTTGCAAATTTGACGTCCAGTCAACATCAAATTCACAAAAGTTCTTGTATCTAGCCACTTATTGTAAAGTGGATTGTCAACACTTTCAATAGTTGCTGACATGGCTTCAAAGTGATGGCAAAAGTTTTGGGTGCTCTTCCAAAACGTGCAACAAGTAGAAGAGTAGATCTCAAAGTTTGACCTGCAAAAGTGCAAAGTTGGTCTGAACTCAGTTGGTCTGTCATGAAAGTTTCGCCTCAAAGTGGATCACCTGTGCCAGTTTCAAAGTATCACCGGAAAGTTGAACCCGATGCATTCCTGCAAAGCGGTACTAAGTTTCTTGCGCAACAAGTACCGCTCAAGTCCGGTGTGAAAGAAAAATAAGTATTTCCTATGTTGAACCACCAGTTTTTCAGAAGTTAAAATATTAGAATATATCCTAGGTCGGAAAAAAGCGCGCAAAATGCAAAAGTGAATCACAGCTGCACTCGCGCTCAAATATTGATTCTTTTCTTTCAAGCAGTTGGGGTTTGTCCGAAGTGTTCGACTCACCAGCGATCCAAATATGATCCTGCGCATCCTGATTTCACTGTCTCACTGTTGGGTCAACCACACAGGGACAACCAGGAGAGAAAGACCCGACCTCACCTCCTGGGGATGAGGCGGAGGAGGACCAAGTTGGAGACACCACACTTGGCAAAAATAGGGAGTGGTGGGCGGCGGGCGGGGTCGAAAATCAGAAAGAAAACTGGTGACAAACCCACACCGCCCACCCTAAGCCAAATTCATAGGAAAATGTATGATTTGAAACAAGGTTTGCGAAAGCGCTTGTTACACTTCTCAAGCTAAGGCAAAACACAAACCAAACATGTTACACTTCTCGAGAGCGCCACATGGTTTAAAAAACTCACTACGCTTCTCGAAAGTGCACAGCAAATCATTCAAGCAGAGGTGATTGGCTTTGCAGTGGACAAGAAAGAAACACCCCTAGTGTTCCAAAAAGGTTGCCTTTGAAAACTGGTTACTTTTGGCCACTGCCAAAAGTTTCAACTTTAGGAAATAAGGTTCTTATCCTTTCAGGAGAAGGTACTTATTTCCTATGTTGAACCACCAGTTTTTCAGAATTTAAAATATTAGAATATATCCTAGGTCGGAAAAAAGCGAGCAAAATGCAAAAGTGAATCACAGCTGCACTCGCACTCAAATATTGATTCTTTTCTTTCAAGCAGTTGGGGTTTGTCCGAAGTGTTCGACTCACCAGCGATCCAAATATAATCCTGTGCATCCTGATTTCACTGTCTCACTGTTGGGTCAACCACGCAGGGACAACCGCAAAAAAAAACACCCGACCTCACCCCAACAACAAGTGTTTCGTCTTCTGGTACGCAGCGATAAACATATCCCAAGCGACCAAATGGCGCGTGACCCCAAGTCTTTCCAAGTGACAATACCTGAAGCGGCTTGGCTCATCTGCAGGATTAGAAAAAGAGGCAACGCGCCCGAACCAAGCCCTCCACTGGACTTCTGTTTCGATGTCCGCCATCATTTTAACGAGGGCTGCTGCCTGAGGTTGAGGGCCATTCTAGAAGCCTCATTGTCGATATAGCATACGACATACCGGCAAGGAAATTTGCCTCCCCACATGAATGCAGCAACCACAATAGATGGTGTTCTCACTGGTGAATTCAAAATCACGAAGCATGAGGTCTGGCTCGTCCGTGAATACCAGGAGCGTGGCTTCGACCTGGGAAGACAATTCCATAGGAGCACCAATGTCCACATGCTCGACCAAAAATTTCAAGGAGCTAGCATCAAGAGATGCTTCCTTTGCGGAGCTGCCAGCACGCTTCCCAATGCGGTGGATAGCCAAGTTTGCACCTCTGCCAAATAAGTATGAATCATACCAATGCAGCCGACCCCCTCGCACGCTCTGCCTCCTTTGGGCTAAGTGTGCCTCGTTCCAAAACGCCATGAAGCGTATTCAGAAGCTCGACCCTGCGCTCAGGTGTGTGGCGGATGGTGAAGGACCCCTTAACACAATTCGAAAGATCAAAAACGATGCCAAGGGCCTTCATCTCCTTACCAAAAGCAGTCCACTTCTTCCCATCACGAGCAAAGTCGATGCCCAAAAGATCAAGAACAAAGCAGAAGGCTTTGTCAGTCGAATCGGTCATGAGGTCAGAAGCCAGGGTCGGGTAGTCATCCAAAAATGCGCTTGTCCAAATCCCCATGCCGACAGACATGATGAAGAAAAGGGAGGTGGAGACTCGGAGAAAACCAGCAACACTTCCGGTGGCGCCGAAAGGCAACGCGTTCATCCCAAAGCACCTGACAGCGCCATCAAGCGGCGACTTCAAGGCAAGACGCAACATTTTGCGATCAGAGTGGTGCAAGGCGTATTGCTTGTATGCGCTTGTGAGGTCGTAGGTCTTTCCGGAAATGCAAACACCAGGGAACCCTTTTTGCAACGACAAACCCCGAAAGTCATGGCAATGTAGTCCACTCCATGCAATGAAAACTTTTCCAGAAGTCCACAGGTGTCGTTAAGACCGCAACTCTTGAAATTATCGATGGCTCGACACTTTTCGCTCTGCTTGATTCCGAACCGGTGGGCAGCCACTTTGTCAGTAAAATCACCGGACGTCCTCCCAGATCCAGCCGCGGGAGACTTCCTTCTCCGTCTCTGTCCAAGCTTCCAACAATAGCTCATCCACCGGATGTTGGCCAGCCTTTCTGAGAATAGCACGGTGCAACCCGTTGCTCTGCCTGAGCAAAGAAGCCACTGTAAGTTTCGGAGCCTTAGTAAGTTTCGTGAAGCAGTTTGAATCTCTCATCCAACCACTAAGGCGAAATCCATGCACGATGTCGCCAACAAGCCACTTGTCAGGATACCCCAATTCCTCGAGGATCGACTGGTATAATGTAAGGCGCTTCCCCTTCAGAACCATCCTGACGTGTGGAGGCATTGAGTCGTGCAGCTGTTTCTCTTCACCTTCAAGCTCTCTAGCCTTCTCAACCATTTTTTTGCAGAAAGCGGAACGTTTGGATGCCAGAGCGTGGGGCTTGGAGAACCAGTCTGTCAATGTCTTTGTTTGAGAAGGGCAAAAGCTTCGGATGTCCAACTTTCGCAGCCTGCTTGACAAAATCATGAGGTTTTCCTGGGATCCCGGCTTCAATGACATCCAGAAACATGGTCGTCTCTCAAATCATCAGAAATGCCGTCTCCCAAAGAAAATTCCTCAAAACTATCGAAAGCCCGAATCTCACCCCATGTAGCCAGCTTTCGATTGACTAGTCTGGATCCCTTAGGCAATGCAGCCAGTTGTGTTGCGCCCGTATCGTGTGGAAACACCACAAACCTTTGGTAGTGCGAAAACTCACTGACCAAAGGACGTAGTTTATGGCCTCGAGGCAGCAATCCCATAAAAACAGAATGAACAGCAGTAGTTGAAGGTTGTTGCAATTGTTCTTCAAAAGACATCGCTAAATGGATTCCTCTGCTGTGCAAATCACTTTGAATCAAAAAGGCAACACGCTGACACAGCAAAGGTGGATATTCAGCTTCACCATGCGTTGGAAACTGCAAAGAGTTCCCAACAATTGTTGGGGCCCAGCTTTTATGCGGGTGATCCTTAGAGCACTCGACATTGAAGCTATTGAAGAAAGAATCAGCGCACCACCAAGCTGTGATTTTGTTGCGATCTGAGCCCATCATGCAGTTGTGGAAATATGAAAAAACTCCAGGATGATGTTGCAGAAGCGTTTGGATGGGCGATGTTAACCAGAAAAGACTGTTTTTAGGGTTCTCAATGGACACTCTGATACCAAGCTCCAGTGCTGTCATGACGATTTCCTGTGTGGCCTCATAGAGCGCATTCGCTTGTTTTACTCGCATTTTGTCAAGGCCACGCAAAGTGTTGAGCCCATCAGGTTCTTAGGGATCTCAAAGGAGCTGGAATTTGAAAGTTTTGGGGAGCAAGATGTGGGAGTGGATTGTTTCTAGCGGCGGAGCAGGTGCCACATGGAGGGGCACAATGGATCAGCTCAACATTGCATGCTTCGGTTCGAATGTATTGAAGCACGAAGTCCAAATCTTCTTTTTCAGTCAGGTCCAAAATCGTAGTAGAACCCTTTGTCCTTTCGATTGCTTTGTCAATGCTCACTGCCCTCAATCCAATCTTGCGACAGGCGGCGCTCAAATTACCGCTTCCAGAAAAAAATTCAATAACCAGCTTATTCTCAAACATCTCAGACTTTCCCAACTGTTTGCCATCATCATCGTTTAACGATGTTGGATGAATTGCTTCAAGGTTCGAATTCATAGGGTTGTGCGGAACATCTGTAATTCCACCAACGATGTCGTCTGACATGGAGGTAGTTGACGATATTCCACAGTCGTCATCATCGCGATTTGGAAGGCAGCGTGTTTGTCAGCTACCGCCCTTGCTGTGAGGCGCTGCTTTGCACTTCTGAAATGAATGCCCGGTTTTCCTGCAGAATGCGCGCACGTGTACGCGACGACTGTATCTCATTGTCACGTTTGGTGCAGAGGCTAGGCGCTAACCACATTGGAGCACCAGTGCCATACATCATTTGACATTTATCAATGAGGCCAAATGAGGGCTCGGTTTCTCCTTGCGCCAAAAAACCAGCTAAATCTTGCTTGACCCTTGCCATGCTCTGCAAACGGAAGCTTTCTTGAAGCGTCACCCACGTCTCCTTTAACAGCGTTTTGAAGTTGAGACAAAACAAAAGTGCATGCATCGAAATGGAGGCGCCTAAGATCACTTGCCCGTCCTATGGTGAAGCCTGCCCCGAGCACTCGGGTGCAAAAATGCTCGAACTCCTGGTCAGTTGGTTGACGTGTGGGTGTCCCTATGGCAAATGCAAGCTTTGAATATGTCGTTATACTTTGCGCTTCCAAGACTGTCTTGAAATCGACTGTGTCACTCTCGATTTGTTGGCATCTCAATTGGAAGCATGCAACCGAGTCAGTTAATGTCATGGCAGGCCAAAAGGCAAGAAGCAAAAGTGAAAAACCACAAAAGAAAACCAAACAAAAATTTGCTGATGCTTGACACCTGGCAAGAAACCAAATGGAACGACCTGTTTCTGGAAATGATTTAGAACCAGGGCTAAAGCCAGAAAGCAACGGATTGAGTATTCACTCCAAACCCCCTTGCCACTCTGCTCCCACTGCAACACAATGTTCGTTAAAAATTTCGAAAAAGCATAACGGATGCCGACAGACATGTCTGGTGGTGCTTGCTCTGAACATTCGTCTTTCAAGCCAAGATTGGTGAGTCCTCACATCTGGCAAAGACAAGTTGATGGCTGGAATGAGACCACGCCAACCAAGCACTTTACGAATCAAAGATTGGAAATAGAATTCCACATCTTCAATGTTCATGGAGGTTGGGTGAATACCACACACACCATGAAGGAACAAAAACGAATTTAGTAAAGTTGAGAAATAAATGGCTAAAGTTCTGGCGCTCCCCAAATGGAAGCGGACACTCCGCCCCCCAAATGGAAGCAGTTTTCCTTTAGCTCAAGCTGAATGAATCCTTCTTTGCATGTCGACTGCACGTGTGGCAAACTGCAGCATCATAACGGACGTTGGAAGGAGCGACGTAATCTGCACTCACCAGCCTCCCACAGCCCGTACTTCTTGGAAATCTCGAATCAACAACGTGCAATGTTTTGGTCCTCTTGTGTTGCAAAAAGCTGCAGTTCTCTGGTGCAACCGGCGGCTGGAATTTCTTGACGTAAGTTTCAGGAGGAGTGGCACTTTCCTCAGAGTCACTCGAGTCCGATGAGTCAGTCACTCCTGCAGCTTCCAAAACTTCGGCGTTCAAGAGGTCCACGCAATTGTCATCCATAGTCCACTGTTTTATTGATGGCGTTGGCAAAAAGCTAGCCAAAGCAAAACTGCCAAAATGAGCAACAGCAGGACGATAACACATCGGTTGCGTCGATGGTTAGACTGAGACATATCTCTGATGGCACCGGCAATGTTGACCAAACCAAGTTCAACCGTTGGTGTTGAGGGGTAAGATGGTGGAGCATCCATGGCGTCGAAAATCAGAAAGAAAAGTGGTGACAAACCCACACCACCCACCCTAAGCCAAATTCATAGGAAAATGTATGATTTGAAACAAGGTTTGTGAAAGCGCTTGTTACACTTCTCAAGCTAAGGCAAAACACAAACCAAACATGTTACACTTCTCGAGAGCGCCACATGGTTTAAAAAACTCACTACGCTTCTCGAAAGTGCACAGCAAATCATTCAAGCAGAGGTGATTGGCTTTGCAGTGGACAAGAAAGAAAAACCCCTAGTGTTCCAAAAAGGTTGCCTTTGAAAACTGGTTACTTTTGGCCACTGCCAAAAGTTTCGATTTTAGGAAATAAGGTTCTTATCCTTTCAGGAGAAGGTACGTCATTGGAATACACCACGGTGCCACATAAAAGTGGTTCCGGTACGTAGTCCAAAAGTGCAGCGTCAAAAGTCCGGTGTATGCATACAGCAAGATCAAAATGCCATTGCAAAAGTAGCAAAGAGTGAAAGTTTGAGCAAAACCATTGGTTCGAAGTTGCCCTTCTTCAAAGTTCCCATGGCAAAGGTGGCCACAAAAGTTCAGCCTGGGATGCCAGAAGCCTGGGATGCCAGACGAAAAGATGGTTCCCCTCAAAACTCGTAAAGTTTGGGTTATCACCGACCTGGCTAAGACCTAAGGTCTACAACAAGTCAAGTGAGAAACAGTCCTAAAGTCCGGGGATGCTTTAAAACTACATCCTTGCTTACATCTTTGGTAAGTAAGTCAACAGGATCCAAGGTACCCAAAACCTTCCTCAGTCTAACCAATCCAGAAGTAACAGGTTCCTGCATATATGAGTACCTAAGTGGAACATGTTTGGTCTTTTTTGAAATACCAAATCGTCCTGCCATTGATTTTCCAGCAGCTGAGTCTGTACAGACAGTTAAGTTTACTTTGGAAAACAAGTTGGTCTCCAAAACAAGTGATCTCAAAAATGGAGAATCTGAAGTCCCCGACCAAATAGCGTAAAGTTCTGCTTCACCAGAACTAAGAGCGACTGTTGCTTGCGTGCTTGAGTGTGAAAGCACGTTGACACCAAGTACAAAAAGCGAAACGCCAGAAGTAGAACGACGTATGTGTGTGTGCGCGCGCGCGCAACCAGCCCAATCACTACCCACTTACACGTTTATGTCAAGTAAATGATGGTGAGGATGAAGTTGCAAAGTGGGTCGAAGTGTTTGTGTGACCTGCTTGTTCCTTGCAAGTACCTCAACAAAGGTTTCAACGGAAAGTTCCCTGGAAAGTTCCCTCACAGAGAACACGATGTCATTTCCCACATTGCGCATCCAACTTTTGTGGCTTACAAGTCTGTGCACCTTGTGTTGTTCAGGGTCAAGTGGACTAGAAGTTCTTTTGGTTTTGAAGTGCCTCCGGGTGTCCAAATTGGTTTGCAGTTCATGAAAAGTTCAATGCTGTCTGCGTTTCGTTTGATTTGTCTACCTAAGTTACGTTGTTGCCTTCTGAAAGTTCACTGGCCGTTTTCGCCAAAAGGTCCTTTCCTAAGTCAGTGACAAGTTGTGAAACATCAGAATCGCTACCAAAGACCATCAAGTCATCAACGTAGCAAAGAACATAAAGTTTCTTTGTTTTATGTACGTACAAGTTTGGGTCACTTTTCATTCTCTGAAAGTTGTTTCCAGCCATAAGTGGTCTTGCCAAAGTCGAGGAGCATTCCTTAGAGAGTACCATGCGCGCCTCAGCTTCCAAAGTACACCTCCTTCAGGGAAAAATTGCAAAGACGGTATGACAAAAGTGTCTTCCCCAGTGATTCCAGCATGGAGAAAGGCGGTGGAGATATCCAAAGTTGAAATCCTCCATCCAAAGAAATCGCCAAAGTCAGTAGCAGTCAAAGAAGGATTGCTGGCAAAAGTATCATCGGTGTCTTCAACAGTTGGTCATGACCACGAACAGCAAGTCTACACCTAACAGTGCCACCACGTTCCCTAAACCTTAACCCAACGTGTTGAAATTGCTGAGTTAAGTTGGGACTGGGCCATTGAAGACGTTTGCGCCTCAGTGAACACTCCAAAGTCCATCATGGATTTCATGTCCTTCTGCGTTGCTTCAACTTCAGTTGCTTAGGCAGTCTCATACCAAAGTTGAGGATTCTGGAAGGTCTTCAGAAGTAAAAGTTCATTTTCATCCTCATTCACAGGAACAGGAACCTCAAGTTGAGTCTTTGGCATGGTGACAGCTGAAATCCTAGCATCAGAAATTGGAATCTTGACATCCAAAAAATCTGGGGAAACGATAGCTGAAATTCGTTGATGTTTGGTTTCAGTCACTTCTTCTTGTTCTTCTAAATTACGCTTACCTTCCAAGCCAACTGCATCGTTCAAACGTTGACGAGGTGGAAGTGGAAAGTCATCCCGTCCAATTACAAGTGACCTCCTCAAAGGTCAGTAGGCAAAGTTTGGTCCCCAAGTCTTGCATCAGGTGTTATGGACGCCCCCTGGGAAGGAAGTCACAAACTGAAGCAAAGATAAAGTTGTCAGCTGCCTGGATCTAGGGTCCGAAGGGGTGGTGTGGATTCACCATAAGACATAGCGCTGTTTTTGAGCGCTCTTCTTTGAGGAAAGCTTTGTAGAGATGACTTTGACCGCAGCCGGCTTGAGTTCAAGGCTTAAAGCTTTCGCGTTGGTAGCGGAGCTGCGCGTTTCTGTTTTGGGACTGATCCATTGAAACTAGCTGCGACAGGCAGGTTTTGAAAATTTTTCCTTGGTCCAATTCAGCCAGCAAGAAAAACAAAAAAAGGCAGCGCGTCAGCGCGTTTTTGTTTTTTCTTTGATGCCTCCAGCCTGGACAGCACGCTTTTTCCATGCCCTGCAAATCTTTTTGGCCCGAGCGAAGATAAGCCGCTGGCTGCTACAACATTTGTTGTCACATGATTTTACCAGATCAATTTCAATTTCAGTGTGAAGCAACTGCCTAACGGCCTCACAGACCCCAAGACATTCTAAGCATCAACCATCGCCATGTTGTTTGGATCTTTTTGAGGATCGATATTGAGTCTGGACAAAAGTTAGAGTGTCTAGGGCCATAGGCGTAGACGCCACCTGTGCAATCCACTCTTGTCACTGCTGTGCTCATGGCCCCAGCGGCGTTACTGCTGCAGTTCATGCATCGTTGGTTTTTGTATCCTTCTTTGAAGGACGAAGATATGTTCAGGGAGCAGCATGGAGGCCCGAGTGTGCCTGGGTGGAAAACTTGGCTCGCCAACATGGGTTGGATGCGTGTTTGGCAGATGAAAAAACCATGAAGCGGTTGGGCGCACGTAGGTCTGCTGCGGAGCAGCCAAGGCCAGAAGTCCCAAAAGCAGCTGGCCTGACTCGCATTTCATGTTTGGTAGTTGTGGAGAACGGACGGCTTGGCAGGGGGCCTCTGACAATGTGGACCCCAAGAGGAAAAATTTTCCATGATGCATCAAGACGCAGCGGGCAGCGCTCACACAACGTTTTCACTTCGCATTGCAAAGGCCTTCAAATTCTCTGAGCCTTTGGTGTCGCGCTGCCCGGCCAGGTTTTTTTTCTGAGTGGTGGCAGCCCGACAAAATGACTACTTTCCTGGCAGGTGCAAGCGGAGAAGCGCTTTCAACCATGTCAAGAGAATTGGGAGCGCAGGAAGCAGACCTGGCAGGTTCTTTTGGAAGATCCCATAGCCGTACGCGTGCCCAGAGTGCTGGGAGCTCATTTGCACAAGGAAGCCTTAAGCGGCTTTCCTTCAGAGGATTCGGCTAGCCAGGTAGGCCAGGCAGACAGCTTGAGGCAACGCAAAGGCCTTTGTTTTTGGCGCACGCCCACGGCCTCACTGCGCTCATGGAGCGAAAGCATTCTGTCGCAGCAAGCGGAAGGTGAGGGGAGAGAAACCAATGCATGGTGACTTTGGAGACACCTGCTGCGCTTGGATCAATTTGCCGGTGCTGGTTTGCTCTGAATCTATGCTCCATGCCTTGCGCGCTGCCATGAACTTGAGAAACAGATCCAAAATGGCTGAGACTTGCCGGCATACCCTCCTATGTCACAGGGCAGACAACCAGGGGCCCGGCACAGTGGATGAAATTTTGAGAACAATAGAATAGCAAGGCCCAAATTAAATTGGATGCTGCGATGCGGGCACTGGAAAGAAAAATTGAAGTGGTGGGCTGTCCAGTGGGCTAGAGATGGCTTCAAGACAGGTGGATAGACTAGAGATGGTTTTAAGACGGGCAAATTGAGCCAAGAAGCTCCCAAGGATAGACTAGAGAGGGTTTCAAGACAGGCAACTTGAGCCAAGAAGGTCCCAAGGGTAGACTAGAGATGGTTTCAAGACAGGCAACTTGAGCCAAGAAGGTCC
>CAXAMN010023744.1:0-15512 GCA_963970005.1 Durusdinium trenchii
TGCTTCACGGAATGTCCACAGCTGTCTTCGTTGGCAGCAGAACTGTGCACACCTGAAGAGAGGGCATCTAACAAACAGGCTCTTCAGGTTGTGCTGATATCAGCAAGACGCTTGCTGACGTACTGCTTGCATAGCCCATGACCTTTTTAAGCAATAATATATAACAATACTGGGTTGCTGACCTGTTCACCATTCCGTTGTGCGCAGGGCCATTTCCACAGGTGATTTGCCAGGTCCTCTAATGCAGTATGGCAACCGTCAAGTGCCTTCCGCGCCACTTTCTGAAACCATGCTCGATCCGTTGAGCTCTTATATCCATAAGTGTGTTCAGCGGCATCGTCCCACTGTGGTGTGCCGCGTGATCCCTTCGAGGCGCTGACTCCGCTCCTTTTCGGAAAGGTGATTCTAACTGAGTGAATCGGTTTTTTGGCAGCCGGATTTCAGCCTCTGATCAAGCGTTTCGCACGAGAATGCGCATTGTTCAACCACCGGGTTTACGGAATCCTACATCTCTTGAGTAAGTCATGCGCGCTTCTGAGTAATTCATGCACAGATTCCGCTCTGAAGCCGTTTTTTCTGACTCTTGAGTTTTATCTTTCTAGGTTTTCGTTTGTCGCTAGAGGCTTTTTAATCACCAGTGCGCCGGGTTCGGCTTTATGACCAAGTGTCCTTCACATACACACACCCCACGCCTTGCTCTCCTGGGCTTTCTTAATTTGTTAGGGCTGGGTTCTTTTTGGGAACGCTTTCCTTCCTTTCTCGTTTCTTCTATCTAGATCTAGATTTTCTGTTCGCTGCTAGAGCTTGGTTAGGTGTAACGGCGGCTTTTTCAGAGTGCGCTGACTTACTGGCTTGTTGTGTGTGTGTGTGCCACGCCCTGTTTCTAAAGGTTCTTTTCTCGATGTTTGAACCTTTAATCTAGAGCATGGGGACTGCCCCCCCACACCTGAAGAGAGGGCATCTAAACAAGAGGCTCTTCAGGTTGCGCTGATATCAGCAAGGACGGTGCGCAGGGCCATTTCCACAGGTGATTTGCCAAGTCATCTAATGCAGTATGGTAACTGTCTAGTGCATTCGTGCGTCACTTTCTGAAACAATGCTCGATCCGTTGAGCTCTTATATCTAAGTGTGTGAGAGAGAGTGTGGGGGGTGGCCAGCGTTGACAAGACGAGGGGCGATGGTGTCATAGGGCGCACAAAGGTAACGCTCTGCCTCTTCACGCCGCATAATCGCAAAGTTGTAGTTGACACCTGATGGAACTAATTAATTGGACCTCGACCCGACCCTGGACCTCCAAGCAATCCGCTCTCGGACCTCCAAATTCGTGGCCAGCTTGCGTCAGAACATCTCCACGCCCAACACACTGCAATAGGCTAGATGCAGTTGGGAATGGAAGCAGGTGCAACATGTCAGATCTCGAAAACCTCAGGAAGCTCAAGCTTTTGTTTTTTGTTTCCTTGCTATTTCCATCTAGGGTTTATTTAGATTCTAGACTGCACCTCGGTCAAGTGAAAATAAGCTCCCAACACAAAAAGGTCATACTTCTCATAGAGGGATCTGGATTTGATGCACTCTGAGAGCAGCTTGTGGTTGATGAGGACTTGTGAATTGCCTGGATTCAGCCAATTTCCTTTCACCCGCATCATCAGCTCCTTAGGGCCCATATGTCACATGGGACCGGATCCCTCCGTCCCTCAGCGTTTTTTTGCTTCATAATGTCCTTCAACCCCCCACGAGGAGCTCTACATTGAGATCCCGGCATAGTGGTCTTCCCCAAAAAAGCTTCCAGGTTCTGGTTTCTCCTTGGGAACCAGCACCTTCTCACAATGTTGACACTGACTGTGCGCATCAGCCAAATGCATCTTCGCCACATAAACCTCTGCGTAGACTACGCGGCCGGTTGCCGACAAGACCGCCAGCCGATGTTCATCGTCGGCGAAATGGTGCTGAGCCAGGATTAGCAGGTCTGCATTCAAAGGATCCTCGAACGGGTATTCAATTGCTCTATCGTTGCGACGCAATCCGGCGCAGAATTTGCAAGCGCTCGCAGAGATTTAGCCAAACAGCAAGCACCATTTCCCGAAGAGGCCCGGCAGTGGCTAGAACAGCCCGCAGCTCTCCCCAAATGCAACCTCAAACCAAAAGCGTCAACACCGAAAGTGCATGACAACGGCAAATCTAGGATGGAAAGGAAAGGCAGAAGAGACTCGAAACGTATGGCGGGATGTCTTTGGCCACCTCTTGGTTGTTGATCCACTTTGGGAACGGGTACGGAAGGCTGGTGAAACAACCATCAAGGCAACTAACATGATGGGAATGGCTCAGGCATGTTCCCCTACAGACCCACATGGAAATGCAACCTGTATGTGACTTGATCGAAATTTTAGGAGCTGCAAAACGAAAGCCAGCGTTACCATCGGATGATGCAAATGATGCAAATTGCATTTCTTGCATCACCACCCCCTCAAAAATCACTTAAAGAATCACCCTCAAAACCCTTAGACCGACCCCTAAACACCACCTAATTTGGTGTTTACGTAGCCCTCTCTCGGGCCACCCCCCCCCACACCTCCTACTTACTCATTTCGTTCGCCAAACACAACCCAGCTGGCGCCTTCTACGAAGGCTGGCCTTCGTAACTTACTCACTTCGTTCGCCAAACACAACTCAGCTGGCGCCTTCTACGAAGGCTGGCAGCGGCGACCGCTGCAAACGTCCAGACGCATCCGGACAAAGCAAACGGTGAAGTGAGATATAAAAACCCGTCTTTACACTAAACGTTTTAGCGGACATGTGGTTTTGGTATGTTTGGTCGTGAACATAGAACACCATTGGACATTCGACAGGAACCCCATATTTTGTGTTGACTATCCTTTTGCCAGCCCCGGGCCTTTTGCTTGAAGAGAGATAGGAAAAGTGCAGCGGTAGCTGCCCTGGGTCCGCTACCCAGGGTCCGTGCGCGCGCGCGCGCGCCTTGCTGGCTCCCGGCCTGCCCTAGATTTAGGCGCGGCGGACCCAGGGTAGCTACAAGGCAGTTGCCAGGTATAGCACTTCAATTTCCCTTTCCGTCAACCGCTCGATAACCTTTAGAAACGCGCAGAAATCCACAGCTTTGAAGTCTCATTCGTGCTTTGAACTTATATAGGTGTGTAAGAGGTATAGCAAAATAGCATTTATACGGACCCAGGGTAGCTACAATTCAGCTGCCAGGTCTAGCGCTTCAATTTCCCTTTCCGTCAACCGCTAGATAACCTTGAGAAAAGTGCAGCAATCCGCGGATTTGACATCTCATTAGTGCTTTGAAAACTTATACAGGTGTGTAAGAGGTTACGCATTCACAGCTGCACGAAGCTACAACACATCGGCCTCATTAAAACTACACCTTACCATTTAAATGATGCATGACGCAAACGAAGAAAGTTGCATTTCTTACATCACCAGCCGCTCAAAAATCACAAAAAATCACCACCAACACAACCTCCAAAACCTTGCTTCCGCGCACCCCTAAACACCACATAATTTCAAGTTTACGTATTGCTTTTCGGGCCACCCCCCCAAGACCCCCTACTTACTCACTTCGTTCGCCAAACACAACTCAGCTGGCGCCTTCTGCGAAGGCTGGCTTTCGTAATTTTAGGTGAAAACATAACTGAGATTGGCGCTCACAACTGTGTGATGAAAACATAGAAACGAGCCGCGAGAATTTATGGCGTCGCCGGGACAATGTACCTCTGTTAGTAGAGAATACATCTGAACCGGTTGGTACCTGTTACCTGGTAACTGACATGTGTTGCAATTGAAAATTCCAATTTCAGGCATTGATTTCTGCGTCAGCTCCTTGAATTCCAATGGCGCAACATCTGTCATCATATTCCTATATAGCTTCCAGCTATTTGGGAATGGCAGGGTTTGAAAACAAGAGTTCCCGGTTCCCAGGCCACATGTCGTCACACGCGCATGAGAATATCCGAGGGCGACCTGCAGCACTGTTGCATATTCACAGCCACACGAAAACAACCCCGACAAGCGACAACGCGGAGAAGCAAGACAGACGGATCCCGACAAGACGTGGGCCGCCGCCAGGCAGACCTGGACAAAGCCTCGACAAGGACAACGCAGGGCCCACAGCAGGACAAGGCATGGACAAGCGCCAGACAAGGCGGAAAAGAAAGCCCACGGCGCCGCTACAGCTATCATGGCCAGCCATTTCTTTCTGAAATTGCTCGGGCAACAAGAGGAGGAAGGACACAGCGTTGGCAAGCATCGCCAGAGGGCAGAAGGGGGACAAGAGGAGGACACAAATTGCGCAAGCGAGGCTAAAGGACAGCAGGAAGAAGAAGTTGAAGAAGAGGACACAGGGTTCGCGAGCGTGCCAGAGGAGTGCAAAAACAGCCAAGAGGAGAAGAGGAAAACACAGAGTTCGCAAGAGTGGCTACACAGAGGACAGCACGAGGACAGGGGGAGGAGGAGGAGGAGGAACAGCACCTAGCCTAGCGCCAAGTCCTTGGCCACTTCTAACCAATAGGTCATAGAATCACACAAGCTCCATCCTCGTCGAAAAAGTAGATGCGCTTTCACGCCACATGTTTGGACACCTGTATGGTGCGGGTCGGGCGGCATGCTCAAACCCGATTCATGTCAAGGATTGTTTTTTGAGCGGGCCTCCCTCTGGTTATTGCCCATGCTTTGGGGGATATGCGCGACATCTTGCTAAACCTTAAAATGCAAAGCGTTTTCAAGAGCCTTCCTACACATCTATTTGTTGGCAAGCCTACTTCAAGCTACCCCAACTCAGAAGATCTATTTGGATGGAGCTCCGTGTGCTTGGGCTCCGTCGAAACATGTGCCAAATCCGTGGGCATTATGTTCAGGTTCAAGCACGTCCGCCCACACTGCTGGGGTGAAACCGGGTGGTTTAGTAGGCTCTGAATTGAGTAGCGAGGCTCCTCATGAGGGCTCCAAATACGTTTTGCAAATGGGGAGAGTTTGGCATTGGAGGGTTTAGTATGGCGACGTTGATTTCAGGAAATGTGAATGATGCAAGTCAACATCGGATGCATCTCAAGCATAGCTTAGCAGCAATGATGAAGCCAATGGGCGGCAGATTTGGAAATAATTTGGGTGCCCTGTTGCCCTGTGTCTCCTGTCTACGCTTCGCAGATCCGCTCAAACATGCCTCAATGCTGCAATGCCATCTATCAAATGACACACATAACGCGTGGCATGTTTTTACCCTCTGGGATCAACCCTTGCCAAGGGGCATAGCACTCGCACTGGTCCACTGGACTGCTGGGAGTTGTAGCCCACCTTAACTTTCCACAGGCTCAAACACAGGAGCACCTATTGATGAGTTGCAGCGCGGTGACGACGTATGACAACTCTTGGTATACAATTCCTTAACCATAGTTTAAAGACGCGCGCAAGAAAGAGACGAGAAAGAGGCAGCGGAAATGCAAACACACCCACGAAGACACCCACGCCCACAACCCACACCCACACGCTTCACATGCTCAAGCAAGCAATCATTTCAGCCCAGCGACGCCATTAACATTCTGTAGCGGGAGCGCAGTGGTAGCTAGCAAAGGCGGGCTCACAACCAACAAACCACGTCGAACGTGAAGGCGTCAGCCGCGTATGGCACTTTTCAGGATCGCTGAGGTCGCGAAGTAAAAAGGGGCCCCTGAGCATGAACGGCCATCGGTGACGGCGGCCTTCAAACAAGCTACAATCGATGCACGTGTTGCACCGGTAGACGAAAAGCTTCAGGCTTTGCCTGATGAAAGTGTGCATCGATCTTCTCCAAGGCGCTCTTGCCGGTCTTCTTGTTCTTCTTTGCGGCAGCAAAGGTTGGGTCGAAATTAATCGCCCACTTCCAGCTTTAAATGCAGGAACCTTTGGAGGCCGAGGCGGCCATCCAAGCGCTCCTTCGTCAGCGCATCGCCAAGGTCGTAGTCGGAAGCGACCCAGCGAAGCTCGCAGCCAGCGCGCCTCAAGTGGTCGCGCAACTGAAAGGCCTGGAGGGCCGAGCGAAGGTTTGCCAACCCCAAAACAGGTGACTCATTGACCTCCACTGCGTCGTAGCCTCCTCGGCTATCAGTGCGACTCTCGTGATGTTGTTTCATGCACCTAAGCTCGGATGCGGAAGCCTCGGCGAATGCCTCATACCCTTTGGTTGCCGCTTCAACGAAAGCATTGGCTTCCTGTTTCACAACCGCGTTCTCATGAAACATCTGTTCAGCCTCATTCATGAATCTTATACCCTGCACTCTCATTTCGTCACGCTGAGTACTCACCAACTGGAGTTGTTCACCCTGAATGTCCATGGCATGCCGATGTCGTTCCTTGGCAACCGCCTCAATCAACCGTCGGTGGTTGGGGCTTGGTGAACATGCAGGTGCTGGCTCAACACATTTGTATTGCTCAGGTTGACCGGCGCAGCGTTCCCACTGGCACTCGCTGTAGGAGGGTCGTACTGGAGAATGTCAGGCCCCAAAGGCGTGTCCATAAACCCATAACCGTCCGGAACGAGTGCGGTGGAACTTGCAAACTCAGGCGTTTCCTCTCGTGTGGACATATGGTCCCGCTCCGACGAAAGGTCGATAATTGCGGGATATCCGATGCCTGCCATGGTACGGCGCACAAGGGACGCGGAGCAGGGAAAGCAGTGAGACCTACGGCTGATAACTTGTTTCAAATAGGTAACAGCCTGCAAAGTACACCTTTTTGCTTGAGCCAAGTAGCATGCGGTATGGTCGATGTGTATGTACAACAGCAGTGAAAAATACGATGCACGTGTTGCACATTCCTTGACTACATGCTCAAGTCCTTCCGCAGTTTCAACAGCAGCACTAATTGACTCCAAGGCACCGGGCCTTCCTGGCCTGGGCGGCCATAATTCTGTTTCACAGTCGGCCCTCTGGACATTCGAAGTTTTGGAATCGCTTCCTTGCTTCTGGCAAGCGGCCCATGGCAGGCTTTCGATGGTACAGGGCCATGGCCTGGTGGCCCAATGCTAGGATTTTCCTGTGCTGCTTTGGTTACGGCACTGCTTGGAAGAATGGACCCTCAGCAATATCCAACCTCATCTTTAAATTTTGGAATCAATTCTTGGAGCTACCCGCAGTCAGTCCGTGTATGTCCTGCCCCCACCTCCAATGCAGGCTGCAACTCATAAGCACAAAATGGCCCAACACCGCGTGCTATAAGGCAAGGTATTGGCACACGCGGTGCGCGCGCTCATTTTCAATGCAGCGTTCATTGGCCTGCACCTGGATTGAACCAGAGCTGCGACTGCACTACGCCAGGGCCTGCCAGGCGTCGCTCTCCCCCTCTCTCGTGTGCCCACTGCGCACTCTGCAATGCAATGGTATGATCGATTCAAGTATAGCCTCCAAATTCTGGGGCGTGGCTTGGCGCCTGTGGAGGCGCTGCTGTCACCTTGGCTGCAGCCTGTCTGAATTCTCGGCATCAAAGACTTCCACAGCACATAAGGGCACATGACTCTCAAAATGTGTCCATGGCTGTGGCCCTTTGGACAGACGCTGCGAGCGGCGCCGGAGCGAGGCTGGGCGCAGATGCCCTTGGCTTTGCGCGGTGGTGAAGTCAAGAAACATGGCTGTTACAGTAACAAAAGAAGTATATAGTGGGAATAATGTTCTAGGACAAGAAAACTCTTACCTGTTCATGAAGCCGGCAGCTTGAAACTTTTCAGCACTTATACTCCAGCGTGTGCTTTGATTTGGCACGTTTTATTTTGCATGTTTCGGACAAACTGTCCAAAACTACTGGGTGAGGGCCAGTGACAGTTAATGGGCCGGCGGACGGTGGCCGCTACCAATTTTCAGCCCGGATGAAGTGGATTACGTCGTCCTGCATGGAAAATCGCGTTCTCACCACGGCTATCAAAGATTCTGTATATATGTCGGTAGGAGTATCGCAGTATCACTATTGTTGATTGCATATTCTTGGAGCAGCTTCGGGTCCGACAAGGAGAAGTCTCGGCCTGACGTGAGCTATGCATGGCCCAGCACTCTACATGGCCACCTGGCGGCCTTGGTTTCTGGGCTGTTGGGCCAACCAATGGCATGAATCAGCTCTGCATGAATGAAGATAAACGTATATAGGTGGCCACGGCGGCAATGCAGGAGTCTTTGCAGGACACACCTGCAGCTACCATGACAATGGCTGTTGAACGAGCCCCTTAATCAGCCAGCGGCTACACGCAGAAATTGACGCCAACTTCCACCGCCAGCAGCGACTGCTACTACTGCATTTCACTCACCGTCACGCTGTGCTCCCCCAAGGCATCATTGCCATACTGTAGTTCTTCTTGTCTCCAGCAGGGCGCAGAGTACACGATTGTCATACTTGGTAGGAGCAAGAACCTAGACCTCAAGGTTTTTTTTCATGGTGCCTTTGGACACGACAGCGGGCGCGAACTTCCGTAACCTTCATGGGACGAACTGGCAGCTGGTTCGCTCTTGGCTTGCAAATGTTTTAGACATGTTCGGCCGCCGGCCAGTTGAAGGTTGAGAAAGGTCCAGGTGATTCTAGCCTCGCCCCTCACCTTCGAGACTTGCGCCAGCCTCACGTGGGTATACAATGGGTTCTTTGCTCACTCCCCACAACGCGAAAGAAGGATGGATGGATGGACGGACGGACGGACGGACGGAAGGAAGGAAGGAAGGAAGAAAGGAAGGAAAAAAGGAAAGAAGGAAGGAAGGAAAGGAAAAAGGAAAGAAAAGGAAAGGAAAGGAAGGAAGGAAGCAAGCAAGGAAAGATTAAAAAAAAAACTATATAAAGAGGAAAGGTTGACAATTGAAAAATAAGTAAAATAACACAACCTGGACCCCGTTTCAGAATCTCATCTGCATTCGCACACGTTCTTTTTCTCATTATTCTGTTCAATTCCCGCCTTCATGTCCGGTCATTTATTCCCTTTTTTTTGTTGCGCGCACTCGTCTGGCCCTTAGCCTGTGCCTGCACATTGGCAAATGATCACTTGACAAGGAGGTCGGGCTCATCGGTTCTTCCTGTTCATCTGGTTTCCTCTTCATGCCCCCCACATACTTTTCGCGTCTTTTCGTGTCTCTCCTTCATGTCTTTTCATGCGCCCTTTTTGCGTGCACATGTGCTCTTCATGGATGCCACCTTTGAACTGGCCTTTTATCTCTCACCACCTCAAGCTCAAAGCCCAAGCTGGCAATTTGCCAAACATCGAGCGCACTTCTACCCCAGATTCACCAACCGTCGTCAACTTTCCCAGCGACTGCGGCGGCGCCAGCGCACCATACATCAACCCCACCTGTTCACCTCTACCAAACACCATGCTCTCACCTTGCTCCGCAACCTCACCAGCCAAGCGACTCCACAGTGGCCGTCATACGGGCCTACGCGATCCGCCGCACGGCATCCAATTTAGAGGAACCCGGCCGGACCAAAGCCTTGCAGATTGTCACCAACGCCATGCTTTACCGCAACCTCACACCACCACAAAACAACGCTCCCCTGACTCTTCCTTTCTTGCCCACACTCAAATTCAACTACAATGCACAGCAGTGGCTCAAAACTCTTGTCCGTCAGCACATCTCCCATGCCCTGCCTTTCCACCTTCCTACCTGCAAACTACGCGAAGCTGCTCACTGCACCTTGCGCAGCAAATTGCACAACCACCGCAAATTAAATGGGAAGAGCTCATCATTCCGCCAGCGGATACCACTACCCTGCCATGCGCATGCGCACACCTGCGATCATTGTTGACCATCCACAGCCGGACAGACATTACATCCTGGCCTTATCCAACCCAACCTACCCACGCACCTCCGCATCTTTCTCGATGCCAACATGAATAGCACATACTACCCCACCGAAACACAATACTATTTCCACCTTCCACCGTCACCAGGCGCTAGTTACAACGCTGGCCACGCATACATGGCCTACAGCCTTCCCTCACTCAGCAAGCAGATCCTTACCTGGAACAGCAATGGCACCATCGCTTACAACAACTCCACAACCCAACCACGCTTCCACCATGCCGACCACGAGCTTCAACAACTACGCATCTTCTGCCCTCAGCATTACTTCCACGGAGCTCTTGCCACTTGGCAATCCCCCGAGCTTGTCCGGACAATGCCCCACCTCACACTGGACAACCTCAGTGGACACCTCCTTGCCACTGTCCCCCCCAACCAAATGGGGCTTCCGCAAAACCTTTTACCATTCCACACGGCATAGTCCATTTCAAAGAGAAGAAAAAGTGGCGCAAGGGATGTACCATCATCTTTTATTACCACTCCTTGGCAGGCAACCTTCTCCGGGTCACCAGCCGGGCTCTCAACACCATCCTCCAACACCTCTACCCCAACATCCAGGCCAACTCTCGATACCCCAGCTCTGGCACCATTTCCACCAATACGGTGGGCGGGTGGGTGGGTGGGTGGGTGGGTTTTGTCTGGGAGGCATTCAGGGTGCCTTTCATAGGTGCCCTTGAAAGGAACCCTTCTTAAAGACCCCTTCATTTTTTTCCCGCTTGCAAGTTCAACGTCAGTATTTCAGGTCGTCAGCCCAAAGCATCCTAGATATCAATGACACGTGGTGATGGACCTTCACAAAAGAACGCAGAACGCACTTTAAGAAACTGGGTCTTGGCTAGTCTTGGTAAATGGAGCTGTCATCGCAAGATGTCGCAATGACCCAATTTCCATTGTCCTGCAAGATTTCTTCACTTTTGGACCTTCTGCGAAACACATATGTTTATGCCCCCACTGTGTTACATAGGGTTCAAAGGACTCTGCAATAGCGCGTGAGGCCGTGCAAAAATTGTGTTCCTTGCGTCTTTCAGCCGAGTAAGCAAACCGTTTTCCACAGAGACAGCTCCACCACGCCTACTTCATCACTTGCGGATTCAGCCCCCACATTCAGCATGTACGTATATATATATGCTGTTGGGAAGGTGATACTTCATGTGGGGGGTTGGGGGGGCATGATCAACCTCGAAGTATGTACAGTAGATGGAGACAAAGGTGAACCACGACCGAATCCGGCAATTGAGCTGCCTGAGGCTGACGAAGCATCTCCAGCATGAAACAAGATTTGCCCCCTCCCCATCACCAAAAACTTGCAGGTAGCGCAAACAAACGTATCATAATCTTGAAGAGAAAGGGTCCCGCACACGCACCTTGAGGAAGACAGTGGCAGGTTGTGAAATCACACTATCATCAGGCTCGACACGAGAAACATATATAGGGCTTTAAAAGGGAACATGTGTCTCTTTTTCTAGAGTGAATTGTGAATACCCTACCACTTCTTCAAGGTGATAGTACGCCAGGATACCATTGCAAGAATTATTTGCATATCATGACTCGTGGCTCATGTCCTGACTGACATCTGTTCAGCTGCTGTTTTGTGACAAGGCTCAATGTTGATCCAACCTTAGTAATCTTGATTTTCTTCCTCCCAAAATTGAGTTTCAAAAGGTCATGCCATCGGCATGCAGCTATAAAATTGTTCGTCAAGCATCCACCACTCGCATATTCGGTGGGCTTCCTTGCCCGGCCCTGTTGTCCGAATCTTTGGACATGGTGTCACCCACTTTGCGAACGATATGCTTCAAGCTTTCCTGCGCGGCTGCAAGCCCACCCCGACGGCAACTCAAAGCCAGAAATTTCAGCCAAGTGTCTCTCATCTCCTCTGAGAACCTTAGCTTCCAATCAACGCTGAGGCGTTCACAGGCAAGCCTTTCTTTGCAATTCATCTGCAGCAGTCCGCCAAGAAACAAGGTAAAGGCACCTCCAGAGTCTGATTCCGCCTGACCCCTGGGCCAACGCCGACATACTCATTCACCCACATGACACCAAACTAATTACAACGTTGTTGCAAACCCTGACATGGATTGAAAAGGATTGAAAGGACAAACGAAAAAGTGGGCCAAGTGACTCAGAATGAGCATCAGTTCTGGCAGGAAGGGCTGGTGATGCCGCCCTTACCACGCAGCGCAACCGAAATGAACAGGCCAAAGGTGCGTGATACAACTAAACACCCGCTATCTTGGCTGTGGGGCATGCCCGGCTGCGAATGAGCGGAAGGGAAATCGATGTCGGCTCCTGACACGTAGCGCTGGTTAGTTGTGCCATAATGCCTACACAACATTTGCTGCAGGGCCTACACTACAGCCGATGCCTGGTACCATGCCACGTGCTGGCAGCTCCACGGGCATCTGGCCAATGTTGCCCACCTGAAACCGTTGCCTTTCAAAAAACAGTCCGAGTCCTAGGTAAATGAATTTGCCTTAAAACACTCTGTCACTCTATCAAACAAAGTCTGCCACCGCGTCAGCCGATTCAGGTTGCCGGAAAAAACAATCTTCCAATACCTGGCAAAAAGAATTCAAGTGTTCATTGGCAAATGGTGACTACTTAAATCTTGATAAGTGTTGTATCACGAATGCCTGCACACGATCCTCAAGTCCCGCAACTACACTGTCGGTGCGCCGTTTCTCTGTTTTGGCATCAGACTCCTGCAACTTTGGATGGTGTGGGCAAGCTTACAGCGTGCAAGCTAGTCCTGCAGGGCCACCACGTGCTCGATGTACTGACACACATCTGAGATCCTTACACAAAGTAGTAAATAAAACATTGCCACAAGTTCACCTAAAAGGCCCAAAGGCTGGCCAGTGTTCCAATTCAACTTCAATTTCACTGTGTGAGAGGCCAAAGTAATCTGAGCCAAATACGCTTTGCCTCGCGTTTTTCTTTCTTCGGCCAAGGCAGTGCTGAGTTCTTCCTCCAACTTCACGTGGAGTCCTTAGGAACATATTGCTGTTTGTAGCTGCAGTGCACTTTCAGGCATACCAGCCAACACAAGACTGCAGCGGATCAGCTTCGAAAAATTTAAGAATGTGGTCACGGACCGTCGCCAAAAGAAGCATGATGTGTTCCTTGTTGAGTTTGCACTGATAGTTTCCGATAGTTTCTTGTCCAACAGCCTTGGCGTTGCCTTGCCATTCTTGTAGGGGTGGCTGGGTTGATCCAGAGCAGCAACAAACACGCAAAACAACTTATACACATGTGTACTGATTCAAATGCCGCTCGCCACACGGCAACCTGGGGTTCCAAGTTCCTGATAGGTCAGGTAAGGTGAGGCCTGATCATTTCTATAGTCGTCAGGTGGCCAAACGCCAAAACTCAAGAAAGCGCAGCAGGTTCAAACGACCGACAGGGACGACGAATCCGTGCAAAAAGAAGAAGCAAAGCCCTACGCGTGACTGCCAAGAAGATGAGGGTAACAGCTTGTAAACATCACAACCAAGCAGGTACGTGATCCCACCGTCCCAGGATCATAGCAGCCATGGAATGCAGCCCTCTTCGTTGGACAACCAACTGCATCCAAGGGGTTGTCCCCCTGCTTCAAATGCAAAACCGCAAAAAAACACACTCCAACAGGAACCTTGTGACCCCAAAGGTTACACACACGCCCTGCCGAGGGAAGGCAAAGAGAATTAAAGGCTGGGACGGTAGTGTAAGTGCGCGCGCAGCAAACACAAAAGGATGAAGACATGAAAAGGAGGACGGGACGGGACAAAGGTGTAGGTGGTTGATATGAAACAAGTGCACACCGACAACCGATGAACCCCACCTCGTTGTCAAGACCTGGGCGACCTGAAACCTGTGTTTAAAATGTAAGTAGATGTGCACGTACACACTAAGGCCAGGACCGATGTGCGCGCAAACGAAAGAAAGGATGAGATAACAAAACATAAAGACTGGAGGACATGAAAGAAAAGAGGAAAACAAAAGTGTGTGAAGGGGAAAGGATGAAAAGGGAAACCAAAAAAGGGGGGGACGAAAACCAATGAACCCAAACCTCCTTGGAAAACCTATGCAGACCTCGTTGAAAATGTACATGCTGTGCGCGCACCTGAGGTGGCGACAGGTTCCAATGAACCTTGAACAAGCTTCGGCCGCTGCGGCCACGTACGCCGTGCCAAAATGGCTGGCTGCTTAGACCGCTGCGGTCACGTACAGGCATAAAGCCACCTTGGAGTTCAATAGTTCAGCAAGTCTTGGCAAATAACTTTGGCATAAGCCTCCTTCTGTCCGCTCCGGACACCTATGTTCCCAAAGCTGGTTAACATGGACAGGCCCCTGTTCAACGTGTCCACAGGGGCCACTCTGTGGGGTCACCCTGGGCTCTCTCGAGGAGAGACACACTCATTGAAATGCGTACTGACTCAAATGCCACTCGCCACACGGCAACCTAGGGTTCCAAGTTCCTGCAAGGTCAGGTAAGGTGAGGCCTGATCATTTCTATAGTCGTCAGGTGGCCAAGCGCCAAAACTCAAGAAAGCGCAGCAGGTTCAAGCGACCGACAGGGACGACGAATCCGTGCAAAAAGCAGAAGCAAAGCCCTATGCGTGACTGCCAAGAAGATGAGGGTAACAGCTGGTAAACATCACAACCAAGCAGGTACGTGATCCCACCGTCCCAGGATCATATCAGCCATGGAACGCAGCCCTTTTCGTTGGACAACCAACTGCATCCATGGGGTTGTCCCCTGCTTCAAACGCAAAACCGCAAAGAAACACACTCCAACAGGAACCTTGTGACTCCAAAGGTTACACTTCGAACTTGGGTTGTCAGTTAAACTCAATTGCCACGTTGGGAAGGAAGGTGAGGGAACGGAAAGGTGCATGAGTCCGCAAAAACCGTATTGTTGAACAATGTTGGCAGCTGCACTCGAAAACGATCTGACACTCAAAGTCGGCTGCAAAGCGGCGGTGGGGAGAGGGTTTGTGGGAGGTATCATGAAGAACCATGAACCAAAAACGTGGAAAGTGGAGTCACAGCGTGTGGATAAATCGGCAGGTACACACCAAAGCGTCCTTTGGTGCTTCCCCTGTCACATCCCAGCTTCGTTGGACCAGGTTGGATGTGACAGGCCTGGCCCCCCTGCCTTTGTTGAATTCGCAGCAGTGGAAAATTGGAATGGTCTCCGTGGTAGTGGAAAGGTGAAAAGGTGGAAAGCCCGTAGAACCAGGGTGTGACACACACAACAGGCCGTAATCGGCGCACGGAGTGAACGGTGGAAACGCGGATCTTTTCCTCAAAAACCGCCTGCACGCATGCAGGTCATGCCCTTTTTGGGCGTAGAGGTTGACCAAGGTTTCAGCCGCAGCGGTGGCATTCTGAGAGCTGTGGTGTGAAAACTGTGAAATCTGAAATCTGTCAAATGGCTGCGGTTAAAATTGATGGAGAGAGCAACACACAAGCGGAAAAAAGTTCAGAAATCAATGGTGGAAATTGCATCGCTTATAGCCCGGCGGCTTGAAAATCAGGAAATTCAGGGATAAAATGAAGAAACCGTGGAATCAGTTATGAAAGTGGAGAAACAATGAATTCCGGCATGACGTCGGCGCCCCACTGAAGGGGATCACACCCAGTACCCGAGTGGGAAGACTGAGCGGGTCACACTTCGAACTTGGGTTTTCAGTTAGACTCAATTGCCACGTTGGG
>CAXAMN010023745.1:4589-15510 GCA_963970005.1 Durusdinium trenchii
ACTATGTGAAGCACTTGCTGAAAGACTCGAACGGTGACATCAGCCCAGATCTATCCCAAATCTGGCATCTTGCCGCAAGGTTTATCTTTTGTTTCTTTGTATAGGTGAGAAGGGGGTAGAGTAATGAGTAATGGATGTAATGATGTAATGGGCGGTTTGTTGATCGGAATCTCCTTCGTTGGGTGGGTTGTCCACAAGAGGCAGGTGCGGACGCGGTGCATTGAACCAAAAACATATATCTAACCATATCTAACAATTTCCCTCACTATCCAACCGTTGGCCGCCGATCAGCGGGTAATTCCTGGCTTCTGCTGCGTGCGAGGCATGTTTGGTGCAGCACAGTGACCCGGTGATCATCCGGCATCCGACCGTGGTCCTTTTTGCCGAGACTTGCCTAGTAATCGGTGGCACGTTTGCTGCAAAGGGGTCGGAGGATTCCCGTGCTGTTTGGGGGTAGATCCGTGAAGATCTTTATGGTACCAGGGTTGGGCAATGGCCCCTATCAACCAGGTCTGTGTCAGGTGGTTTGACAACAGTCGCCCGCTACAAAAGGTGCAACGCACTGGTGCAGACAAGCAGACAGCAAGCTAAGCAGCTAAGCTAACATCCCGCACTTTCCTTTTGGATCACCCAGTGAAGTTTCACGAGGTTTCATGAAACCCGCGTTTTCCTCAGCCTGAGACCATCTACCAAGGACGTGCTGTGGCAACGCCTCGCCAGCTATCAATTCACGGCCTCCAAGCTCTATTTCCTTTTGACTCTTTTGCGCTTTGGCGGAAAACAGCAAGGCACGACGATTGCTTGGGAAAATCGGACAAGTTGATCAGCTCAACTCGTTTTGAAGCACTCAATTGAGGGTGCCCAAGATTCCGGGTGGGTTGGTTCTGGCGTTTCTTTGGATCAAGATGATCAAGCATATATCACGTTTCGCCATGTTACTTGATACGGTTTGTCATGGTTTTGCTCGTCGGTTTGTTGACATGGAAAGCTAGAAACAATGGCCGTGACTGAGGTCTTTTCGTGGTCAGGCCGCCCTCTTTCGGCACAGCTCCGAACAGACTCAGGTGGAGAATGTGACCATGTTCTGCTGTCGCCTCATGCAGCTTGGGCTGGAAGATGGATGGTGACTCCACTGAAGCCGCTGTTCCAGAACCAAACTTGCAAAAGTATGTATAGAATTTTCCCTCTGAAAGTGGTGTTGAAGAAAAGCACGGAAATCAAAGCAACCGCAATAGCCCAATGGTTGGGGTATGCTGGGGTGTTGGGGTATCCTACCATTTTGAGACGATGCCACGCCTGCTACGCTGCGCTGCTGTGGGCTCCCAGGAATTATGTGGGCAGCTTGGGCCCCTTGACAATCCTCGAGATTCGACAGCTGGTGGCGGATGTCCGAGCAGGCTCATTCAAATCCTTGGGCTGTTTGATGGATCCTCGGAACAAAGACATGAGCCACGCAAGGTGGACAGACAGACAAACTGAATGGTGGCTGTCGGGTTGGCGGGCAGACAGACGGATGGATGGATGGATCGATGGATCGATCGATAGATAGATAGACAGATAGATAGAGAGAGTGAGAGAGGAGGACGGGGAGCGAGATTTATTGCAACAAATGTTGAGCACGGCCAACTCCTGAGTACGCACGACTGAGGTTCCCACATATTTGCTCAATTTTCATGAGTGCCTTCGATTTGTCCTGATGTGGCTCCTCATCATCATGTTCTCCCAGGAGCCTTTCCTTCATTGCCTGAGCGCTATGGACTGCCCGCAGGGGCGACAACACCAAGACGTGTACTCTGGCTGTGCCTTGCCACTGGAGGGAGGGAGATACAGATAGGGGCGGCGACTTTTGTGTTTGTGTTTTTGCCTGAGAGCGACCGCAATTGCATCCAGCCTGTGCTTGCGGCTTACGATCTCACACGTATATAATAAAACTGTGTCGAGCTTTAGGCAGGTTTGGGTGCACGGTATTCATTACAAGTGTGGCACTGTCCATTTTGGCTCAAGCCAAAAGTGGGACAGTGGAGTTTCTGTTCTACTTGAACCCTTGCTGTGTTAGCTGTGGATGGCTTCACAGCATATCGTCGGTGCGCATGTCGCCATGTTCACCGCTACTGAGGTTCTTTCAGCCGCCGCGTTCCTCGAATTCCGCCCCCAGGTTGATGCGCTTTTGGCCCAGGGGGGGCTGGGCAGGTGCCTTGCGGCTTTGGAGCTCGGTGGTCATGTTCGAGCATATGCCTCCTTCCACTCGGCCGGGGGACGGGCCGAGCGTCTGTCCCCGTTGTGATCAGGGGCGAGGGGGCTACCTTTTCCCGTGGATCGGGATCTGGAACCACCGGGGAACGGTTGTTCCGTCGGGACTCACCCCTCAACAAGCCTGGGATCGTCACGCCAGGTTGGAGGCATCCATGGACCTTCTGCTCTTGCAACCTTACCGTGCCCCGTACTTCCCGATGACCTGGCCCTCTTGCCCCTCCAGGCCTTCCAGTCCGAAGTTTTGTATTATATGCGGCACTGGCTCTTGGGATCCCCGCATGGGTTGTGGATCAACCCCTTCCTCGCGCCCTTGCAGGATGCGGACCGGCTGCCCCGTCATTTGGGTGCCCTTCACCCAAAGCTCCGTGCACATTGAGCCCTTCGTGGTTGGCTGGGATCCTCAACGGGGAAACGGAATTTCCTCCGGCATGTTGTGGCTGTGGTGACCCTACATATCGGCAGTGCCTTGGTTGTATCAAAGGAGTGTGCGACACCTGTTTCCCCTTGCTCCAGATTTGCCCGCCCTGCCGCGAACTTTCTTCGTCTGATGACAATAGTGGGTAGTTCCGTGGGTGCCCAAGCCATGGCGTACCGTGCGCAGGTCGCAGAGACCGTGGAAGCGCCTGCTGAGGCCTCAGCGTCCTATGGCGGCTGGCGGGCTGAAGACAGTCTGGCCCGCGTTGCTGGGGCCCGCGCTGAGGTCTGGCGACGAGAGAGAGGCTATGAGCGCGATGAGGACTTTGCCTTCGAATTCTCCACCTGGGAAGAGGCAGTGGCTGTGGCTGGCCAGCACTTGGCCGATGCTTGGCTCGCCGTTCGTGTCTCTCAGCAAGATGAGCTCTTGCCAGCTGCTGCTCGCCTAATTGTGCCGGATGAGCGCCCGCCACTCACTCGGAAGCGCAAGGGTGTGCCTCTCGAGGCGGGTGTTCGCCTCCATGAGAAAGTGCTGGATCAACCTGACTCAATCCAGCGCCAAGTGCTTGCCCTGCAGAAGATCTTCTTGTCGGTTGGCGCTTTGAAGCCTCCCGGCCTGATGACAGAGGCTTTGAAGAGGGATTGGCTGATGCCTGGGAGTCAGGCGGGGAGGACTGGCCGGACGCATACCGCCATAGCCCCTATGGGTGTCTCCGAGACGCGAGGCTGCGTCGTGACCTTCTGGCACCAGGGCCGCTCCAGCTTTCCAGGTTTACGCCGGACTGTTGTTTGGCCTCCCACTGGCTGTCACCTCATTCAATCGGTACAGTCGTCTTGTTGAGGCTCTAGGTCGCCGTCTTTGCTACGTGTTGGTGTCTTTGTATTTCGATGATGCTTCCATTCAAGATTGGTCATCCAGCCGAGGTTCGGCTCAGTGGGCCTTCGGGAAACGGCAGCCCATGAGCACCAAGGGCTTGTTCTTATAGGCCTAGATCATGACCTCTCTGCAGCATTGTCAGGGCTTTGTCTCTTTTTGGGCGCAGGAACGCCGCGAGACCAAATTGATGACCATCATTCAAGACTGTCGCAAATCCCAGACCCTCAAACCTGGCGTCGCAGCCAAGCTCTATGGCCTCGCCAATTTCTTCGAGCAAGGAGTATACGGACGCATTGGCTGTGGCGGCCTTCATGCCATCATGGAACGACAACTTTCACGTGGTGACCAGTTGACTCCTGCCATTGAGCAATGCTTTCAGATCCTTGAAGCCGTTGTCTCTATTCACCCAGAGCGTGAGCTTGATGTATGGCCACGGCGCCATGAACGCTTCGTGGCTGCGTCTGACGCCGCTCTGCAACATCCTGGAGAAGGCGCAGGAGGTTTTCTTCTGATTTTCTTTCAGGACTCGACGGAGACCAGACTTGGCTTTGTCTCACAACTCCCCTCATCCATCTATGCTGGGGATGCAAAGATCGCCCAGCTCGAGCTCTTGCAAGTGCTTATCGCTTTGATTACCACGCCTGAGCGATTCCGTAATCGCCGCGGAACATGGTATATTGACAATACAGCCGCCTTGATGGCGCTTATCAAAGGCAGGTCTGATAGCCCTGACTAGAGCACATGAGCCACATGATTCATATTCTTTTGTTTTCGCTCAGCTACTGGATTTACTTTGAGTGGATCCCCTCCAAGAGCAATTGGAGTGATGCGATTTCCCGTGATGGCCACGCGGATCGTTGGCACCACGACCAGGGTTTCACTAGTCGAGTCGCCTCTTTCTTCGAACCACTCTGGTATTTTCCTTTTTCTGCCACTCTGCGAGTAGGTCTCTTTCTTTAAAGTGCGTTGGGAGATACATCGCTATGGATACGTCTTGGTAGACGAGTTTCCATAGATGGGTGTCTAAGCTCCATCCACGAATGGATGTGTCACTATGAACACTGCTCACATGCTGTGAGTTTCCAACGCAACAACGTCATGGCGACGTACCTGGGACCTTCACTTCAGAGGGTGTCCATGGAAAAAGGAAGAGTGCACAGAGCGCAGTCTGGGAAGCACTCTAGTCCAGTAGAGATGCACACACATGTAATGTTTATATATATATATATGTATATACATACATATATAATATATATATTTATTGATATATTTATAGCAGAAATATTTCCAAAGAGAGCTTTTTGCAATTTCTTGCATCTCTTTTGTGGAAGTCAACATCTCTTGGGCCCCCTCCCAAGACTTTGCATTGGTTTTGTCAATCTTTATCAGGTGCCTTCTTGGCTATGATCATTTTTTGGACACAGCTGTTGGACTTGGCCATTTTTTCCGAGAAGATCATGGCGTGTGCTGCCGGGCGCACGCGCGGTGTGTACGAATTTTGCTGATGGATAGGACGAGAGCTATTGCAAGGAGCTACTGGCTCAGCTAGGAGCACAGAGGTTAAGTAGCAGCAATGAGAAGAAGTCGTCTCGGCCCTGCGTGCGCGTAGTGTTTTCTCAAGATAGCTGATATAGTTTTTTTTAGTTTCAGTGCACGTTACCCCATGCTATTCCAATGGATCTGCTGGAGCTCTGATCGTAGGGCGACAAGGGTGACAAGTTCAGCTTGGGTGACAAGGGCCCTGGGGGCCTCAGACAGTCAGATGGTCAGACGGCCATTTCCTTCCACTTCGCTCAGGTTCTGGTGTGCAGCTGTTTGGTCGCAGATATGGCTCTATTCCTTTTGGCCCTTCTCACCATTCTCTTGGCCTTTACCGTAGCCATTGGTACCTTGCACCTTGGAAAAGCCATTCACCAAAGTTCTCATTCCTCGGACGGCTGTGGCACAACGTTATGTTTTGGCAAAGTAGTCTAGCAGCTGTCTCGTGCCAGGCATTACCATGTTTCCGAACATGGAGGCGCAGGGGCCTGGCTCAGAGAGTTGACGCTGATGGCCTTGAGGACGCGCATATCAGCTGAGTGATTTCACCAAAACAATCCAAAACAAGACTATATATATATATATACACCTGTGAGCAGCAGAAGGAGGAGGAGCAGCAGGAGGAGCAGGAGCAGGTGCAGGTCACACACACAACTATTCGGACTATTCTAGTCGACAGTCGTCCAATAGTGGTAGGAGGGTGGTCTGGGGTTACCAGATTTTGCATTTGCAGGATGTATGCGCAAGAGCACTATTTGGAGTTGAAGGAGTCATCGATCATCGTCTTTGTGGCTCTTTGCATTTTTGTTTTCTTGTCTGCGATCTTCCTGGCCAACCTCCTGGTAGCGCAGTTCGCACATACTTACCATACTGCCCATGCCAACATGAAGGAAAAGGTTGGCAAACTGTGGCGGCTGTGGCACAGTGTAGTGCTCTTTCCGAGATGTGCATTCTTGGAAAACCCTTTTTGTGTCAAAAAAACTCACCTGGCAGTGGCGAAAAACTCTACTGACTCTACTGTAGCTTGCCCTTGTTTCTGGAGGTTTTCTTCCACAGATCTCTTCAATTGACATTGGCCCTCCAGACCCCTGGATCTCCAGGGCATTGCCCGGCTGAAGCGCGCGAACATCACCTGCACCACCTTGAAAGACATCCCCCAGCACCGGCGTATGGCCTTCCTGGACTCCTTGGGCCTTGAGGCGCGTGAAGGTAGGCATTTTTGAGACTTCTCTTAATTTTGACCATCTTGATCTCCCCAACCGATGTATATAAATGTGAGGTGAGATCCTGTGAAAATGGTCGGTTTCGACTTCGCAGTTTTGCACGATGCGGTTTCGACATGTTTCGACCGGGCTTCGACCAGGAGCCCTTGGAGTTTAACGAGGGTGTGTTTCTTTTTGTTTAGGATTTTTCCTGTTGTATGCTTAAACGAATATCTGGCCGGACTGAAAAGCATCATTTCCAGAGGACAGCCTTCCAAGGGTCGGAAGTTGATCACCAGCTTCACAGTTCTAAGAGTCTAACAAGTTCCATGAAGAGCTTGTTGGTTAGAGGTGGCTGGATTTCATTGACCGGAGGTCTTAGAGCCCGCCATCGAGAGGGTGGTCACAGAGGACGATGGACTTCACGGTGGGCGAGTGTTGAGAAGAAGAAAAATCACATAGCTTGGAGGTCATTTTATCCACAGAAGCATGCTCCTACGTCGCCTTGAGGTGTTAAACAGACCAGGTGTGGAGTGGCTTTAGCCGGAACATCTGACGATTAGCCCATCCGAGGACACCATCAAGCGCTTTGGGGGACCAAGTGCTCCAACCGTACCATGGCCCAAGGAGCACATCGAGGAGGTTTGGCCAGATCGGTGCGCGTTTGGTGGCTGAATTTGGGTTGATGCCGATGGGCTCTGCGCCGGCTCTAACCCACAAAGCTGTGTCATCACTAAAGGGTTGGGAGCACATGGGAAGACTTTCTGCTTTTACTGAACCATGCCGGAGGGAACATCTTGCTTGATTCTTTCTGCGCCTTTGTTAACTTTTCACCGGGTCCAAATCCTTGGATTTATTGCTTAAAAGGGTGCGACCCCCTTTTCAAGCCTTTGCGGCCAGGCTAGACCCCAATGACTGTTGTAGTTGAAGGGCAACTGAAAGGATAAATTACCAACAAGATCATCGATACATGACAGGTGGGACGTGGGGATGAACCTGCCAGCTTTCCCGCCGTGCAGGAGGAAGCGGACAAGCTGGCCGCTTTAGAAAACAAGCTGATGAAGGTTGTCAAGAGTGGCAAGGCTCCGGGGGTCCACGATGACTGAGGGATGGCAGGTGAGAATCTGAGGATGGAACATGGATACTGCGATTCATAATTCATAGATATTCATAGTTTATGTTGGAGGCCTTGTTGAAACTGTTTGAAACTACACTACTACACTACTGTACATTCAACAGTGAGGCGCATCGCAATAGCCGCACTTGTCATGGCGGCAGCGGCGGAGAAGGGAGCGGCCCACGGCCGCTGGCGCGACCGCTGTGGGTGTCAGCATGTGTGAGGAGGAGTGAGGGTGCAACCCCCCCAAGTTGTTGGACAGCCAAACATGCCATCGAGGCCGTCCGGCTGCAGGAATTCACTACATTGTACATTGCATGTGCCTGAGCAGGGGCGTGTACTTGCGTAATTCGTGGGTCACGAAAGCGGGGGCGAATGCGGAGCTGGAGATCTCGGAAATTCAAACATGTCAGGTGGGCGGAGGGAACCATGAGAAATCAGTTGCCTAATGGATCACTGACGTCAGAGGTCATTTCAAGCCCTCCGTCCACATTTTACCGCTGCAGTTGCGCTTGTGTGCTGATAAGGTCATGTATCCTGCAAGCCTGAAAGATCAAGGTCATGAGTCATGCTTGCTGCCAGTGGGCCGCTGGAGGTTATAGCGCTCCACAGGGGTCACTGCTCCGAACAGCTTCGAACGCACCGTATCCCAGAGTTGGTGACAGCGCCAAGATGGTAAGAACGTTTTGGGTTTGACCACATTCCCAGTGCTCTTGATGACTGCCCCGCTTTTTGGTGCTGCTATTTTTCCTCTGCTTCTCAGGTGCATGTTTTCAGAACGCTTTAATCTTCAATCACCTGATCACCTCCAAGTTGGGTTTCGCACGCTCCCTCAAGGGTGCCACTTGTTTCAGACGCTGCAATTGGTTTCTTGGGTTGTGCCTTGCCAGTCATCGAGTGCAAGACGCTGACAGAGGACTCATACCTCAACAGCAAGGCTTTGTCTCTAACAACTTACGGGCAGGCAATAGTTTGCTATTAGGTTGGAGGCAGGCACACTCCAAGATGTAAGTAACAACCGCAACCGTCTTGAAGAATTTGGTTTAAACCCCAGGCGCACACGTTCGCTTGCAGCACGATGTTGGGGTGAGTTTTGAAGTCGGGAGCCAGCCACGGATGGCCATGGCCTATAGAGAGAAAGAAGGACATCCACATCCATGTGCCATGCGCCTTGAAGGGCTCAAAACTCAACACTGCTGCTTTTCTCAGTGTTCTCTTTTGGTTTTGGTGTCGGCCCTGAACCTAGTGAATCTAGTGATCAGTACTGGTCTGATGCCCGAAATCGAATTCGACCAGCCTTTGCATCTGAGCCCAGGTTGTGAGAAAGAGAGAGTGCCACAGATCTGAACCAGCTGCGACCTTTTGTAGGAGGGTGATGCATGAAACATGGAGAAACACGTCAAAGATCTACATATCCACCCTTCAGTTGCTTGATTTGTCCGGCGCGGAACGCTCAAGCTTTGCTGTGCATTTTTTCGGCGGTGCTTTGCTCCCTATGGAGGGCCTAGAGGCGGATGCATTGACGAGCTGGGATGCGGAATCACAAGGCCTGCCGTTGGTCTTTGTGAGTTTCCCTCTTCCACTTCCTCTCCTTCTCCGGGGCTGTTGGCGGGGATGTTTATACTACAGCAACCGCTTTGATCTTTCGGCCTGCTCAGGATAGCGTGGCAAGAATGATCTAGTGATTGCTGTTTTATGTTGTTGTTTTTGCCCCTGCTGGACCTGTGGAGACATATGATGGGGCTCCAGTCCAGTTTTTGTTTGTACCCTCTCCTTCTCGGAGGAAGACCACTACTGGCACGTCAACGACTACTACTAGTTACTAGTCTCACTGCTACTGTAACTAGTTCTTTGCTACAGCCACAACTACAGCAACAGGGACAACGATTACTGTATATACTACATACTGCATACTACGTGCTATATACGACATCTACTATGACTACTTCTGCTCCTGCTACGGCCACTGCTGCTGCTACTACTTCGACTTCTACTACTCCTACTTCTACTTCTACTTCCACTCCTGCTGCTGCAACTACTTACTAGTACTAGTACTAGTACTACTACTACTACTACCACTACTACGACTGCGACTACCACTACCACTACCACTACTACTACTACTACCACCACTACCACTACTACCACTACTACCACTACTACCACTACTACCACAAAAACTACCACTACCACCGGCGGCGGCGGCGGCTATTGCTGCTGCTGCTGCTGCTCCTGCTGCTGCTGCTCCTGCTACTGCTACTGCTACTGCCATGCCTACCACTACTACTACCACCACCACCACCACCACTACTACTACTACTACTATTGCTACTACTACTACTACTACTAGGACCAGGACTACGGGGTAGAGGCAGTAGGTAGGTAGTAGGTAGTAGGCAGTAGGCAGTAGGCAGTAGGCAGTAGGTAGTAAGTAGTAGGTAGTAGGTAGTAGGTAATAGGTGGTGGTGGTGTTCGTCCTCCTCGTCCTCCTCCTCCTCCTCGTCGTCGTCGTCGTACTCGTAGTCCTATAGTCCTAGGTCGTCGTAGTCGTCGTCGTCGGGTCGTAGTAGTCGTCGTCGTCGTCATCGTCTTCGTCGTGGTAGGTAGTAGCCGTAGTCCTAGTGGTAGTTGTAGTGAATGGTACTAGCCGTAGTAGAAGTAGTAGTTGTAGTAGTAGTCCTCGTAGTAGGTTTAGTAGTGGGATTGGTAGTGGTAGTGGTGGTGGAAGTAGTCGTAGTAGTAGTAGTCGTCGTAGTCGTAGTCGTAGTAGTAGTGGTAGTAGTAGTAGCAGCAGTAGGTGTAGCAGTTGTGGTGGTAGTAGTAGCAGTATTATAGTGGTATTGGTCTTAGTAGTAGTAGTAGCAGTAGTAGTAGTAGTAGTAGTAGGAGTAGTAGTAGTAGTAGTAGCTGTAGTAGTAGTAGTGGTAGTGGTAGTAGTGGTAGTGGTAGTGGTAGTGGTAGTCGTCGTAGTCGTAGTCGTAGTCGTCGTCGTAGTAGTAGTAGTAATAATAGTAGTAGGTAGTAGGTAGTAGGTAGTAGGTAGTACTGTAGTTAGTAGGTAGTAGTAAGTAGTAGGTAGTAGGTAGTAGGTAGTAGGTAGTAGGTAGTTCGTAGTTCGTAGTTCGTAGTTCGTAGTAGTAGTTGTCGTAGTCGTAGTCGTAGTAGTAGTAGTAGCAGCAGTAGCTGTAGCAGTTGTGGTGGTAGTAGTAGTATTACAGTGGTATTGGTAGTAGTAGTAGTAGCAGTAGTAGTAGTAGTAGCCGTAGTAGTAGTAGTAGTGGTAGTAGTGGTAGTGGTAGTGGTAGTAGTAGTGGTAGTAGTCGTAGTCGTAGTCGTAGTCGTAGTAGTAGTAGTAGTAGCAGCAGCAGTAGTAGTAATAGTAGTAGTAGTAGTAGTAGTAGGTAGTAGGTTGTAGTTAGTAGGTAGTAGGTAGTTAGTAGTAGTAGTAGTAGCAGTAGTAGTAAGTAGTAGCAAGTAGTAGTAAGTAGTAGTAAGTAGTAGTAAGTAGTAGTAAGTAGT
>CAXAMN010023746.1:2923-15505 GCA_963970005.1 Durusdinium trenchii
GGTTGACATGTGTTAATGTTCATGTTCATGTGAGATTCTGTGCTCAAGATTTGTTGCAGCTGCCTTTCACTTTGTCATTGTTTGTCATGGACTCAGCCATGGGCAATGCAGATCCAATGTCTGCCAGCATGCAGTATTGGCCCTTGAGATATGAAGAGGCATTGCTTGCCCTCTTCCCAGCACATATGAAAATGCAGTGGTGGCATGAAGGACAACCTCGCTTTAGCATTGGCTTCTGGCATAGTGCATGGTGGCTCTCAGCCAAATATGAGAACCTTTGGGAAGAAAGGTGGTTTGGACTGTGCATATAGAAGAGTTTTTAAAATCAAGTTTTAACATATCATGAAAGTATGTATAAGTAGTTTGTGTGGGAAACCATTTGCGACAGTGTTCAGGATCACCATTGCCAGAGGATTGGAAGATCAACTGGGCTTCACCAGGTATCAAGCTGGTGTCATTGTACATATATTGGACTTGATGTACATGGATTGGACTTGATGTACATGGATTGGTAATGAGCTGATGTATGATGTGTGAAAAGAAGCATGCCTTAAGCCCTGGGTCAATAATTCATGCAACATTTCATGCACGGGTTTTGTCATTGTTATGTGTTTCTGTTTGGCCTATTGAGGCTTCAGCAATGCCTTTTGACATGCATTTTGTGTAGTAACCCATGTGCATCATGCAGCATTGAGAACACTTGCAACCACTTAATTGTCATGTGGTTTGAATTGTCACTTGCAACCACCTGTATTTGGCATATGCAAGGCTGCTCATGTCATATCATGGCCTGCTCAACACTTGTGAGGTTCATGTACATTGTTTCATTGCTGCCCACCAAACCTCATTGTCACTGCATTGCATGCATGTGTGACATGTCAACCATTTGATTGCAGTGTTTCTTGCACAAACCAGAGTTTGAAGTAGCATTTGTGTTTTGCTCTGCTGATTTCACCATGATCAGCAGCGATGTCATCGAGGATGTGGAGAACATCATCTTCTCAGGGTTGGGGCTGCTCAACAAATGGGCACAAATTGAGAAAATACTCTTGTCAAATGGATTGGCATACAAGCAAGAGCTGCCACCAGAGCTGTTTGTGGTGCACCCCTCAAACAGGGGAGGGTTTGGCATAAATGCATGGAATTGTCATGCCAAGGGGTCTATGATTTGCGCCATGGGTGCAGACCTTTCCCAGCTGACAGGGTCTGTTGCTTTTGAGATGTCAGCAGCAAAGAAGGATGAACAAATCAAGTTTACCAAGGACCTTGCACTTGCAAGTGAAGGGCTCCTTGCCATTCCTTCTGGTGCAGAGCGGTTCATGACAGTCAGCAAAGGGCACACTACTCAGTTCATGAAATCCATCAAGAACTCTTGCAGGACCCCCCAAGCTAAGTTGGCCAGCCAAGATGGTCATTGGGGAAGCCACCTGTTTGCAAAGGATCCTTCTTTGCAGAAAATGGTCCAGACAGGGTGGACTTGGACAATCATTTTGTCCATTGTGGAGGACAAGTTCCCCCAACTCCCAGCATTGATTGAAGCTGCATGTAACAGCACCAATGCCACATATGAGGCACAAAATGAAATCCAGCTCATGTCAGCTGTGGTGAGTCATGTCAAGAATGTAAGTTCAAAAGATGGAAAGCATGACTTTGCTGCAATTGCTGATGGACTTTGCCTTGGTGGCCCCATCAAGAGCTATGCACCTATGGTGGGGAGGTATGTGCAAAGGCATGGAGGCATGCAATTATTGATGTTGTATTGCATGCGTGCACTCTTCATGAGTGTTGCACCAGTGGCACTCATTGCTCATGAATGCTCATGTTACTACTCACATGCATTCATTGGTTCATGAGGTTTTCATGGTTAAAGTTTGTTATGAGTGTTCATTCATGGCTGTTCATTTTTGTGGGTATTTGCAGGTGGAGCTGATGGAAGTCTTGTTGACTTTTTGGCGCACATGGGCAAGGCATTTGGTGAGAATGCAACCATTGGTGAAGAGTGCATGAATACCTTGACAGAGGTGAACCTTTCCAAGTCTAAGTTCTTCACCATGATCAGAAGTGCCATTATTGTCACCAATGTGGTTGTGGGTAAGTGCACTGATGGGGTGGCTAAGCTAGTGACAAAGAGTGACATCACTGGCCTCAAGTCCCCCAAGACTCTCACCATGATCCTTGAGGTAGAGGCATTTTTGGAAATGGCATGGAACAGTGCTTTGTCCCAAATTGCTAGTGGTAAGAAGAAAGCTGATGTCTACAAGGTGTTTGGCATTGCAGCAATCAGGGCCACTTTAATGATCTTCAAGAAGGAGAAGTCTGGCTCTGAAGGAAAGAAGTACTCCTTGAAAGACATTTCAGACCTCTTCAACCAAGAGTTGACCAAGGGCCATGCAGAATTGGGAAGTGCCAGTTCACCCTCAGCTGCCAAAAAACAGACCACCTCACAAACTCCAATTTCATTGGATGAGGGGAAAGACAGCATGTTCATTGCCAAGCTAAAGTTGGGCTTAGAGCCAGGCAGCCACTACACCCTCAAAGACTTTGACAACAGGGTGTGGACTTTAGAGAGTATTTCATCAACTGAGGCTGTGTTTGTCTTCTACCCACTGTTGGAGCCATCCAAGAAGACCACTGTCAAAATGAGTGCTGAGGAACTGGTTGAAAAGGTGAAGGGTACCAAGTCCAAGCCACCAGTACTTCTATGTGATGATGAACTCAGCAACTTGTTTCCATCACCCAATTCCCAGGAGATAGTGAAATGTCAGTGCTTTCTGGCCCTCATGGAGGTGTACAACACAGAAGATGTAGATGTTGGTGATATCCTTGTTCAAAAGCAACCCAAGATGGTGGTGTTTGCCAAGAAGGACATGAAGGCCAAGAGCTTGAAGCTCATTCCATGCCCAGAAGCACCATCATCACTGTCCTTGAAAGTGCCCAACCTTGCAAATGTCAGGCTTGGAAAGTGCAAATTTCAAGCGACATGCTTTTGGATCAGTGCCATGAAACCTATCAAGCTTCCCAAAGCTGAAGATCCTGATCAAACCATCAAAGGAACCTTTGCACCATATTGGGCTTGTGCTACAGGGGCTGAGGATGGCAACTTGGAAGAGAAGACTCTGACCTTCAAGACTGAGCTTGGAGAGATTGAGGTTACCATTTTGGTCAATCCAGCCCCTATCCTTGCTCATGATCCATTGACTTTGAAAGTCACAAAGAAAAGTGATCCTAGAATGCCTGATGCAAAGAGAGCCAAGAGGGCATGATATAGAGTCTAGATGCATGGGCATGCAACATAGTGCTATACCAACCAAATGTATTCATGTATCAGTGTTGGGTTGCTGATGTCAACATGTGAGCTTTTGTTTCTTTGTTGAGCTTGTTGAGCTTGGTGCTTGGTTGGGGTGAGGTTGCAGCCATGCAGTATTGGTTGAGTTTTTGAAGATGCGAAGAGTCAAAAAGTATTTGCAAACAGCAAACATGTGAGTCTTCAAGCCCAAGTGGCTTTTTTGTTGTGCCAAAGAGGCATACCATGTCATGTACCATGACATCTCATGCCAAATACTGTCATGTCATGTCATGTCAGTTTCTTTCATGCTTGTGACAAAGATGTGCGCATGTCATGAGTCATGTGTGTCATCCAGGCCAAATGGCTTTCATGTGGAGGTCAAGGGTGTACAGCCATGACATGCCATACAGTTTCATGCTATGCTTTTTGGTGTGGCAGCATGTCCAGCATATGCAGGTCATTCCAATGATTGTTCATGTTTTGAGTGTATCAAGCTTACCACTGAAGTGCAAAGCCATGGTTAAAACTCAAAAGAAGCCTGCAGCTGTTACTTCAAGTGGTGTGATGAAGGATGTGAAGGAAAAGACTGGTGCCAAGCTGGAACCCACACCAATGGCCAAGTCTGATGCCAAGAAGTACATGGATGATTCCTTGTCTGAAAAGACATTGGATTTGGGGTTTTGGGACTCTGCTTCAGAACCTGATCATGGCAAAGAGCGGGGTTGCAAAGAGGGGCCCAAGGACAAGGATAGCTGATGGTTAGCATGGGCATGGTACTGAGAGAGGCCCATAGGTAGAAACCCACTGTTTTGAATAAAAATGTGCTGTGCTATAGAGAATGCGCATGTGCTCATGACATGTAAGTGGGAGTGGCAAATGGCTTGTGGACAAATGCATGATGTTGTTGAACTGAGAGAACTATGTTGTGTCAGGCTACATGCCTTGCAAAAGGTCATGAATGTTTTGTTCTTCATGAATGCACTTGAGTGTGATAATCATGTACATGTCCTGTGAACTCAAGCAACTAGCTGGATAGCATTCATATAGCTTTACTGCATTCAATCACATCCATGGCTGCTGTGGAGCTGCAGAAGCTTGACCAAATTACTTTCATGGAGACTGGCAAGAAGTGGCTGATTCCTGATGGTCTCATGGAAGAGAGCGAGGATGGGACACTGTGGTTGCAGATCTCAGCCAGCAACTATGGCCTGTGCAACCTCTTGAACAATGGCAATGTTGGTGGAAAACCATCTTTGAAGAATTCCAGGGGGCTGCAGGCATTGTTGAGCTGCAGGGCAACTGTGTTTGAAAGCACACAACATCCAGAACCTGAAGACAATGTGTTGCAAAGAAAGAGGAAAAGGTCATCAACATTGCCAACCAGTCTTCGCATTTCCACCAAGCAAGGCTTCATCATTGTGAAAACACCTGCTAGGAAGAATGAAGACCTGAAAATTCTGTATGATACAGACAATATGTCCACCTTTTGTACTTTCATGTTTGAAGAAGGTGCTGAATGCATTGAGCCTGAAAGAAGAGCCTACTCCTCAAAGAAGGATAGACAGAACTCTTAGATCAGAGCTCTTAGATGAAGTATGCATGTGTGAAAAAATATGCAACCTGTGGGCTGAAGAGCTGGAGACAGTGTATGTTTAACCTTGATGTGTGTTCATGTATGTTCATGAGTGCAAGCTGATGGCTGAATGTGTGTTCATTTGCCATGTGCATGTATTGTCAGCTTTGACATATGCAGTCAGGCCACTAGGCTTTTGTGGATACCTTGAAAGGGTTGCTTTGTAGACTTGCTTAACATCATGCCATGAATGATAGTCATGCTTCATATGGCTCTAGGTGCATTTTGGCAGGCAAGCAAATGCTTTGAGGCTGATGCCTTCATGTCCATGCACATGTTCATAGACATGTAAGTCATTGTTCTGAACATGATTGACTGCATGTCATGCTTTGAACATCTTGTCAAACCAATGCTCACTCAGTATAAGGGTATGAACTTATGAACTCTATTAAAATATGCTTGCAAGGCGCCTTCACAACTGTAAAGGCATTCCACAGTTTGATGACTTTGAACACATTGGGTACATTTGTGTTGATGCTTTCTAGTTTTCATTTTCCTACATCCATCGTCCCAGCTGAAGCCATGGCCATGATGCCCAGACCATCAATGTCAACCAGATTGAATCCAGTGACCGTGAATTTGGGGGTAGCTTCAAACCCTGGGAGCACAAATGTTTGGGATAGCCAAACAATTTGTTTGCACCGCTCTTTCACTGATCCCATGCCAGACTATCCAAATGAGAACATTAAAGCTTGGGCAGGGATTTATCATGGTGTTGGAAAGCTGAATGGCAGCACCATCTGGAAATCGATGGAGTTTGGGCAGTATGCCTTTGCACCACTTTGCACAGGGTACATTTGGTTCTCCAATACATACTCTGTTCATTTCCTGTCTGAACGCGTGCATGATGAGAATATTGTCATGGACAGCGAAGTAAAGTGGGATGAACTTGGAGTTGTGGCCATGTTCAAGGGGGATGAAGTTTTCTACCCCTGGGATGCTTGGTACCCCCAGGCTGATCTCCAGGTGTCTTCTTACTTTGAGTTCTCGCAAAACATGATCAGTTACCTGGAGACATCGCTGCTCAACCAAATGTATGAGTTTGAGCAAGCAGAGGCCACTGAAGGAGAACTGGCAGAAGATGAGCCACTGCAAGCAGAGGCCACTGCAGGAGAACTTGCAGAAGATGAGCCAATGCAAGCAGAGGCCACTTCTGATCCTCACCCTGCAGTCATTGTGGGTGCAAGGCCAAAAGCTTGTCCTCCTTTGCCAATGGTTCATAATTTTAGCACAATCAATCCTCCTCCTGCACCTGTTTTGCCCCCAATCCAAAAAAAGGGCTATATGGCCAAGGCCATCGCGCTCTTGGTAGCCCTGGATTTGGGGTTGTATGAAAAAGTCACAAGAATCAGGAATGTCATGATGCGCAGCAGGGCTTTCCAAACTTTGTTTGAGAGTCACATGCGTGTCATGACTGAGACTGGAAATGATGACAGGTTTGACTATAGCTGAGAATGTTCATGTCATGTCATGTGAACTGTGGAATGCGCTCATATGCATCATGTGAACCATGTTATGCATGAAGCTCTATGCTCATGTCCATGAGTGAACTTGTTCATTGTTATGTGAACTTTATAAGCAGATGCTCAGCATGAACCTGAATTCAAGTCCAGTTCTCTCTTGTGATGAGTGTGGGTTGGATTGTTTGCCAATGGACCGCTCCAAAGAAACATAATTGAAACTGGGGCTGCTATGAAGATGGATGATACAAACTTTTGTCAAAAAAAAGCAGCTACCCACTGTATAAGAGACATGTTTCCTGTCTTTGTGCGCATGTTGAGCTTGATAGAAACCAATATGACAAATGTTGTTTGATCATGTAAACATATATTTAAAACATAAATAATAAAAAAAACAATATTGTTGTGTTAGCTCAAACTTTTGGAATCCAAAAGTTTAGTTAGATAAATTTGCACAAACTTTTGGAATCCAAAAGTTTCTTTTGGAATCCAAAAGTTTAGTTAGATAAATCTGCACAAACTTTTGGAATCCAAAAGTTTACTTTTGGAATCCAAAAGTTTAGTTAGATAAATCTACACAAACTTTTGGAATCCAAAAGTTTACTTTTGGAATCCAAAAGTTTAGTTAGATAAATTTGTCCAAACTTTTGGAATCCAAAAGTTTAGTTGATTCAGTCAACTTACACTTTTGATATCCAAAGGTTATAGATTATTGAATTTAAACAAAGAAATTATATGGAATATTGTTATAATCATTATTGTGCAATGTTCAAATGATGTTGTTTGTTAATAAACAACACTCTATATATGTTTGCTCATTGGGTGTGCGCACAATATTTTGAAACAAATTTGATTGCACAATGTGCTAGTACAGCAGCTCTGTCTTGAGCTGAACCTTTGTGGGTATGCTGAAAAAAGACTTGGATTGTGAGTGGCTTCAGCTTCATGTGTTGTCCACTATGATAGCTTGCATGGTGTCTATCTAAGGCATGATGCTTTTATGATAACTTTTCATGTGGAGATTGATATAGCCTTCATGGTAAGTTGAACAATTCATTGGTATATGTTAATGTTCATATCCATGAAGGAGTTGAACCACTTGTATAGTCAGTGTGCATTTGAAAGCTTTCATGAGATGCATGTATTGAGTCAGGTGGTACCATGCTCTGTGAAGCCTTTGGCTGTCATGATGAGTTTATGTTGCATACATGCATGTGGCTTTTCAGCTTGCACTCTACTCATAGTTTGCTTAGTGTGTCAATGTACACAGTTAAGCCATGAGTCAAGAGACTGTGGTGGATGATACTTTGGTGGATGAGCAACCACCTCCATCTACACTATTGCCAATTGCTGATCCAGAAGATGAAGTGGCTTTGCTGCCTCAGGACAATGAGAAGGGCAAGGACATAGTGAAGTGGATTGAGGTAGCTGTTGGTACAGAGACCCAAATGGTTCCTTTTGTGTACAATACAATTACCAGAAAGGTTCACTGTGGTGCTATTACAATGAAATTGAAGAGAGGTCAAAACGGCCAAGTATATGTCAATTGTTTGTCAGGATGCTTTTACAATGACAGACAGTGTGAAGACTCCTGTACATGTTTCTGCCATGCATTGTCTAGATGGTACAGGTCTCATTCCTGAGTGTGAAGCACATTGTGGAAAAAAGATCATTGTTAGAGCCCAAGCTGAAGAAAGCTTTCATGTTGCAAGTTCATAAATTTGTTGCATGGTCTAAGTACAAAGTTAGAAGCTTTCATGTTACATGGACATACATTGCTTCATGTACTAAGGCAGCAAGCTCACTGAAGTTTCATGTCATGTAAGATGTACATGAGTCCAGTGTCAAGCTGAACAGCTTCATGTTCATGTACATGTTCATGTAGTGTCAAGCTGAACAGCTTCATGTTCATGTACATGTTCATGTTCATACTTAATTCTCATACATGTATGCTTCTTGTACTATATTCTTTCCTTTTGCATGTGATTACATTATTGTAGCTGTTTGCTTTTCCTGTGACAAGACCTATTCATTTGTCGCATTTGATCTGATGGCTATGTGGACTGTGGAAGACATCAAGAAGGAGATTGCTGATATCAATGCTTTCCTGGGGCATAGGAAAGCTGGGGGGCAAATCAATGACTTGGAGACTTCCATGCAAAAAGGGATCCTGGCAAAGATCGATGCTGTGTCTTTGTCTCCTGCAGACAGCTTGTTGCTGTACAAGCAAATTGATGAGAGCTCATCATTCAGTACTGCCATGAAGAACACATTGAAAGAGCAGGTTGACCAGACTTTGACAAAGCCTACTCAAACACAAGGGCCCCAAGTGACCTTGAAGCCACAAACCATTTCATTGCCTAAGTACCTCACCAAGGAGGAGTGGAATATTGTCCTGACTGGCCAGAACTACCATGAGAAGGTCAACACTTTGGTGGGAAGATTGGTTCAGCTGGGTCTCAAGAGTTTGTCAGAGAAGTCGGTCAAGTCTGCCACAGCCTGTCTTTTCTGTTCTCTGTCTACTTTGCCTGATGCTTTGGCAAAGTATCAGATGGTGCAGGATGTGAAGCTGGCCTTCACCAGCAAGGCTTGCACAGGGAGTGACATGCCCTTTATCTTAACATATCCTGAAGAGCCTGATACTCTGTCTCCTGTTGTGCTTGCAAAAGCCTATTCAGGAGGAACCAGTCCATCTGGATTTGTTCCACCATAGTAAGATGCTCCATATGGTGATCCTGAGGGATACACACAAGGAGATCAGAAAGGCCAAGGCACAGGCCAACACTCCAGCACCTGCACCTACCCAGCCCCAATCCCAGCCACAGCCTGAGAACAACAGGGCTTTGGACATGCTGCTTCATATGGTTGGTACTTTCATGCATGGACAAGGTAGACATTATGGTCAAGGGTCTCCTCCACATGGTCATTCTCAGAAAAGTGCTAAACTTGCTTTGGGCAATGGTGAGACTGGGCCTCCCCCACAGACTCCCAAGCAAGCTCCTCTATCTCTTCAGGATATTCAGCCCTTTGAACCCAAGCTCAGGTGTAGCCAGCCTTTTGAAGATCCACCCAAGCAGGAACCCACTGAGCAATCCCAGGCAAATACCAGCTCTGGAGCTAAGCTCTCCTTGCCACTCCAGGGTGAGACTAAGCAGTCAGATGGCAAGCATGTTGAAGAGGCTGCCTTTGCTGCTTTGAAGAATAGGCAAGCAGCAGCCAAGGCATCAGCCAAGGCATCAGCCAAGGCCTCAGCCAAGGGTGCATGCAAGCCAAAGGCAAAGGCCAAAGGCAAAGCAAAGGCCAAAGCAAAGCCTACTTCACCTGATGCCACCAAAGCAGAAGACCCCAAGCAGTCAGAGACCACTCCTGCAGCCAAAGCTAAAGCCAAAGCTGGTGGCAGGCAAAGCAAAAGGACTGCTGCTGGGATGGAAAAGACTGTGACAGCTGGGATGTCCTATACTTCAGGGGAGCCTGAGGACAGGTGGGAGGGCAAATTGAATAGCTGGACCTCCAAGCACTACAAGCTGGCCAGACAAAGGGCTGCTGATGCTGGTGCAAGTGAAGAGGAGGCCAAAGCTTTTGGTAGCCTGGCCCTGCATGAGGCAAAGGCTGCCTATTTGGCTAAGTTTCCAAAGGAGTAGATTCACATCAATTTTGCCAAGTTTGCAAAGGGGTATAGAGTCACATCAATAGCTTGGAGTGATGTGTTGGGAAAACATGTGCGCAGCATCTCTCATGCAACATGTCTCATGGCTTTATGGCTTTTGTGATAGCTGACTAGCTTGTATGAGGAGACTTTGTTTTTGCAGTGGCTTTGCAGCTTTCATGCTAAGCTTTTCCAACTGGTGCCTGACAAGCCTGTTGCTTTTGCATGGCATGTACAATGCATTACGCACATCAAAAGGTACATGTCCATGTCATGGAATGCAGCACCTATATTGTTCAAAATGCCACTTCTGCCTGAACTTATTGCACTCATGGCCGAAGAGCCAGCTGACCCTGCCCAAGTGTTGGCAAACTTTCAGAGGCAATGGAGAGACTCATGGCGCATGTTTCTGATGGAGTATTGGGTGGCATATGGAAGAAGGATGTGGAGAGTATCTCTTTACAGTTCAGGGTGGACAGATTGGTTCATGGATGAACAAATTAAACAGATTTTGGATATACAGTTTTGTTGTGGCAATGTTGTTTCACAAATGGTAAGGGGTGCCTACTGTGTATTTAGTTTTCTCAATCTGAGGCTTTCTGCTGAAGACTATCTCCTTAGACTCCAAACAACTTACAGACTTGAAGACAGAGATGTAGATACTGTGCTCAACAGTTTGTACATGAAGTTTGGGCTAACAAGGCCTGTGTAGTGATTACAAGGACAGTACACATGATTTGCTGTGAAAAGACTGACTGCTAGAGCTTTCATGCTCATGCGCATGGCTACATCATTTATCAAGCATAAGCTTCTTTCATGCAATCCTTCACTATGTGTTTGCAAGGCATTGCATGTGTCATTCATAATGTTTTCATGTGTGGGACCAATATCAAAAGCTTACCAAATATAACTCTATGACTAGAACTGCAAGCACTTTTGTCAAGCAGTGTATGTCAATTGGTTTAAGTTTGCACTTAGTGTTGGTGGCTCACAGTTTGTTGCTGTGTCATCCTGTTCACAACATGCACATGCAATCATGTGCTAAGCCTTCAAGCTTGTGGTTTGTGTTCATGTCAAATTCATCATCATATGCTATAGGCCCACAAGGCCTCACATCATGTGTGTCTTTTGAAGTGTTGGCATTTTCAAGTGTTACATGCACCACCTTATCATGGCATACCATGTTTTAGGCTACACATTCAGCATTCTATGCCATGGATGCTAGGGCTTCCAAACTTAGAAGGTTGGAAGGCCTGAGGAGAAACAACCCTCAGATCACAGCAAGTGCGCTCTCAGAAGTGATTCAAGACATTGAACTCAATGGTCTTCCTGACCTACATTCCAGGAAACATGTGGCTGAAGCCAGAGACCACACAGTGAAAGGTTACAATGCATATGGACCTATGCTGAGTACTACCAATGTTGTTTGCAAGGATGGTGCAGAGAAGCCATTATTGTTTGTGAACTTTCTCACAATGTTACATGCTGCATATCAACAAGGTGGTGGACTGCAAGAGTTGGTGGCCAGGACACTGACCCAACACCCATGCACTGCACAAAAGCCCTGGAGAATCATATATTACAGTGATGAGGTGGTACCAGGAAATGTGTTAAGTGCAGATGTTAGCAGAAAAGTCCAATGCATATACATTTCCTTTATGGAATTTGGTCCAGTTGCCCTCAGCAAAGAAGAGGCATGGTTTTGCATCATGGCTTGTAGATCAAGTTTTGTTGGAGAACTTGAGTCTGGGATGTCCCAAGTGACACAAGTTATTTTGAATTGCATCCTGCGCCCAGATTCCTGCAATCCCAAAGAAGCAGGGTTCTTGTTGAAAGATCAGGGAGGGTGTACAATTAGAATGTTTTATACACTGGGTGCATTCTTACAAGATGGATCTGCGCACAAGTACATATTCAATCTCAAAGGTGATGCAGGAACAAAGTTCTGCATATTTTGCAGAAATTTGGTTACTTCAAAGTCTGGATTACTACAAGAAGATGGATCCAACACCCTAGTGGCAGATGAATGGGACCTCACAAGGATTCAGCAATCCACTGACCAAGACATTGCTGAAACAATATCAAGACTTGAAGAGAAAAAGGCAACTCTTAACAAAGGATACTTTGCTTTGTGGCAGCAAGCTGTTGGATTCAACTACAGCATCCATGGTTTACTCCACTGCAGGAGCTTGTCCCAAGATGTTCTCCCAATTTCTCAGTTCATACATGACTGGATGCATTGTTTCTTGGTCACAGGCATTTTCCAAACAATTATGCATTTGTTGCAATGTGTACCCCACCATTGAGCAATGCCTCAGAACCTGGGTCCTGCCAAAGTCAATGACAACACCTTTGGCATCTTTGTTCTCCAAAAAAAGACAGGTTGCAAATGCGAAGGCAAACACTTTCAAATGCACTGCATCTGAAGCTATAGGTCTTTTGGGTGTTTTTGGATACTTTCTTATGCAGATTGTCATCCCAAATGCAGAGCAATCTACAAAGGACAAGTGTCAGGTGTTCTTTGCACTTGCAGACATCATTGACCTGATCCAGCTGG
>CAXAMN010023747.1:0-15505 GCA_963970005.1 Durusdinium trenchii
GATCTTTCAATGTCCTCAAAAGCTAACGAACGTCATTCAAACAAGCCAAAACTCTCCATGGCTTTCTTTGCGGTCTCTAAACAAGTGGTATGGAGGCTTCGCTCCTCAGTACTATAAATTCTCACACCCCCTTTCGAAGCTCACATGCCACTTTGGACAGTGGTCACTTGCTGTTCCAGTAAGCGTTTGCGCTCACAGCAGCTACACAAACCAAAAGAGGTGACTTTCTTGCCTCGCAAGTATTGGCATTGACGGTCAAGGTGGAATTTGGACCCAGTCGAGGTCACAAAAACCTCAAGTACCTTGTTCACTGCATTCATCTTCATCCACTCGGAGGTTGCAGTGTTCTCAACACCATTCGGCCGGCCAGCAGCGCTCGAAGCAGCAGCACCTGTAGAAGCAGCAGCAGAGACTTTCTCTCTCAACAACGGCTCTTGCTTCTCTGGCTTATCGGCCATCATCCTCTTCTGTCCCAAAAGGCTCTTCGCCATTCCAGCAGCGCCAAAAAGCTTCACAAGCAAACTCAGCGCGCCATACAACGCCAGCGCAGCAATGCAGCTGCCCTCAAACGACAACATGGCTTCCCGCGCGGACGCCCCACACACACAAACGGCTGCGGAAAAGTTCGGCGAAGAAAAGTTCTCCGAAAGGAAAGAAAAGATAGGAAGGGACGACTCAAGGGTCATTTCGACATGAGCACGGCTTCCTGAAAAACAGTCTCACTGTTCAACTGATTTCAAGTCTCTCGAAGTAAGGTGGTCACACAGACCGAGACAAGATTCATGAAGTACCTTTGCCAAAAACCTGATCCAATTTCATCGACTCTCGACAGACTCTACAGTGAACAGTCTAGAAGGTGTGAACAATCACAGTTCAAAAGCTATTGAATTCCAGCGGCATCTCATGCACACGTATTTTCACATCGATCATCGGAAGCTTCATCCGCAAGTGTCATCAAGCTATCTGTGCAGCAACAAAAGCAAAGGCTCTCAGCCAGGCGGTTGCTCAGCTTGGGTTCTCACCTCAAGGATGCACAGATGCAAAAACTCTTCACAAGAAAACGAGCAAATTTCATTGAGTACCTTTCAGTATCATGGTAATCAACTGCGTTGAATGGTGCATGACTCTCATTGCAACGACATTGAAAGCGAGAGTTCAACCGCTGACTCAAACACGAGTTGGAACTCTGAATCCTGAAAATTTTGCCAATTCGAAGTCCACTCTGGGTTTCCAATCCCATTGAACAAGCATGACATTCACTCTGATATGCCATTCCGTGCTTTTCGAAGAAATTCTGAAGATCTCGACTCTTCCAGTACTGATTGCTTCTCGGCAGTTCGAACGAAACAGTGACAGACACTCCTTCAGATGACTTGATCTCATCAAGATACTTTCCAGATGACTTCAACAGATAGAAGAACTCTTTCTCGTGCTTCTCATTCCTTCCCCAGAAATTCAAGAGAGGGGATCCACCTTTGCAAGGAAGAGAGATGTGCACGAGACATGCTACCTGAGATCCATGCGGGCATCGACTGAATCCATCACGGAGCAGGGTCAGCACCTTATTGCGAACTCCGATCTCCTGGAGGTTTGCATGGATTCCTATGTATCGAACATAGTCAACTTCTCGACAAGATCTTGCAATGACTGACTCTTTGCCACAAGCTACTTCTAGCACAGTATATCGAGGGTACCTGAGTTGATCCGACTCTCGGATGACTGAAACGGCTGAGTCACACTCAAAAGTCACTCTTGACAGTGTTTCGTTTGAACATCTTAGCATCACACTTCTCGGGGGCATTGAGGCCAACAGCGAAAAGATGGTCACATTCTGCTCAGCTGTCAACACTCCAGTACCATGGCATGCGATGCAGCATTGAACTGGTCTGGATGTCCCTGAACTGGCCACTGAACTCCCAGTCTGGCCCATTGGTGTCGAAGTGTGTTGAGATGCTAATCCCATGATCCTTGTGATGTCGCTGGTCGAACCGATCGGCGATTCCACTGACGCTGGTGCTCCCCAATCAATGAGCGGCCTCGCCGGTGAAGACTTCGGCAAAACAGGCGCCACTGTTGGAGACTTGGGTACCTCAGCTGGTCCTGTCACATGGAATCCGACCTCGGTTGGAGGAGGCGGTGGTTCCTGATGAGCTGTAGGCGGGCTATCCAACGGCGGTGGAGGAGGCTTTGGACTCACCTTCGGTGACACGTTCTCCTCAACAGTCTGCTCGGGCAATCCCTCAGGGTGCTTCATGGGCGACGGATCCTTTGTCCGCTCTACCCCACTTGGCTTCGGCTCTGCCGGAGTTGGAGCATCGACCAGAGTTGGGCTAACTGATCGAAAGGCTTCACTCGGAGTCTTTGGAGCCATCTTTGGAGGGGTCTTGGGAGGTTCAATCCCGATTGCCTTCGGAACAGGCGCTGGTGCCTTTGCAGCCTCACTCTTCGGAACAGGCGCTGGTGCCTTTGCAGCCTCACTCTCAGATGTTGCCTTTGCAACTTCCTTTGCAGGAGTCTTGGGCTTCTCAGCTGGCTTCTTCGGAGGAGTCTTCGGAGCAACTGGCATCGCCTTCTTCTTCGGCGGAGGTGGCATTGGTCCCTTCGGTGGTGTTTTCGGTGGTGGAACCGGAGGAGGGCGCTTTGGTGCCGCCTCGCTTGGTCGCGCTCGGCTCTTGCGGGGGTCTTCCGCTAATGGCCGCATGTAGCTTGGCCTGTCGCGGACTTCCTTTGTAAAGGGTCGCATCTCTACCCTTTTCCTCTTCCGGCGTAACTCCTCCTTGAGGTCGCCGCGCTCCTCCTCCTGGGGCCACGGTTCGTCTGTCGTTTCGTAACCCTGCTCCCTTTGGGGTTCTTCGTTCTTTCTCTTCTTCAACAACAGGCGCAGTCGCTCGTCGGCTGACATACCTGGAGTTGTTGGGATCGGCAGTGCATACTTGGGCGCAACAGGGGTGTAGCCGACCTGCGACACACTGTCACCTGGGCTGATCTGTGAGCTCAAAGGATTCTCAAATCCATAGTTGGGCAATGCATCACCTCGAAGATCTTCATCGCTCTTTGGATCGATCCGCTGACTCAATTGGATCTTCCCAGTGGTCAAGCTCACTGACCTTTGTCCCTGGATGCACGCAGCTGCCACATGGCCATAGTTGCCACAGATCCTGCACTTCAGGTTGTTGACTGGCCGAAAGCTGAAGCCACTGAAGGCCCGAATCATCCTTGGCTTGGGCGCCTCATTGGGGCCACGCAAGGGGACCTCCACCCTGCGGCCACGACGAGCATCGAAGAAGCCACGCACTGTGCCACGAGGACGCGGCATTGCCTTGCTCTTCACATTTGCCTTCGCCTTGGCTTTCGGACGTGGAGGTACTCCATCCGACTCTTCATCCTCATCTTTCACACTCTTCGCCTTGCGCTTCTTTGCAAGACGCTTTGGAGCTCTCTTCACCTCGGCATTTGGACCAAACAAAGTCCGACGCAAGCTCTTGAGCAGCTTGATCCTCGTCACTCGAGACGGCTTGGAAGCAACCGAACTCTTCTTGGAGCGTGAAGGGGTAGCTGAAACGCCACACAGTGATCCAGCTTCTGCAGTGCCTGCCTCAGCTGGAGCCTTTGGCTGGACCTCACCGGTCAACATCACTGGGGCAGAAGGTTCTGCTGGAGCTTCATGAACAGGATCTGGATCTGCAGGAGATGTAGGTTCCTCAGTCGCTGGAATCGCAGGTGCCTCAACAGCTGGAATCGCAGATGCCTCAACAGCTGGAACAGTAGGTACCTCGGCGGCTGGAGCCAACACAGGCTCTGCAGGATTCGGAGGAGCCACCACAGGCTCTGCGGGAACCGACGCAGGTTCAGCAGCTGGACTGGCCTTCCTCAAAGGCTCTCCGGTCGTCCAATCCACACGAGTGGTCGCTTCCGAACGAAGGTCATCCTCTCCATCCATCGCTGCGGGTTCCGGAAGCGCGTACCTAGGTACCTGAGCGGCGAGTTGAGCCACCTCGTGGTCCAGAACAGCTGCAGGAGGAACACATAGTTCGAAACAGCTGCGGAACAGTGCAAAGCAGACTCTCAGCTCTTGCAAGCAAGTCCAAAAACTGAACATGACTGAAAACATGTGTGAAATCCAACAAATCCATGAAATCCATGAAGTCCAAAAAGTCCATACTGAAAACAAAGGCTTTCTCAAAGCTAGCAGTGCATTGACATGTTGACTCACAACAAGATTGTGGACATGTTGACTCCCAACATCGTGCTGCTGCCCCCTTTCAAGATGATCACCACACAGGCAACATTGCCTAAACACAAGCGTATGGAGAAACCCTTGAAAGGATGTGTCGACTACACTGCTCACCGCAGCGGCTCGCAAGGGCACAAAACCTAACAGCACGCGATGCTTCAGGAAGGTTGCCAACGCCAAACACTTTGTCAAAGCATCCGCTGGGTTCTCAGTACCGGGGACATGCGCACATTCGAGGATTCCTTTAGCCATGAGCTCGCGAAGCCAACAAATCCGAATCTCCACATGGCGCGAACGGCGCTGCAAATCAGAAGCCTCGAGGATCATCTTCCCACTCAGGGAATCTGTGAGCCATGCCAAACAAAGGGAGGTGACTTGCACAAGACCTAACGCCTTGAGGACCTGAAAGACAGTCCTGGACAAACCAAGTCCTTCCTGGATGCCTTCCTGGCCTGCGGAAAGCTCTGCCTCGCACGAACTCAAGGTCACCGATCCCTGATGCCGGCTGAACGCTTTCAACAGCACACCACGGTACACAAGACACACACCAGCGATGCTGCGGCGGTTCGTACTCCGCATGGGAGCAAAGCCTGCATCAGTGTAGACCAGCAGCGTCTCTGCATAGTCAGGAAGCTCACCCTCGGTTGGAAAGCGCTGTCCAACCTTCATGTCGGTGATCAAGTACCTGAGAACCATTCGAAGTGCCTTCTCATGGCCTGGCTTTGGAGATGCCTGGCCCGTGGAGAGCAAACCAACAAGGACCAACAAATCCAACCTGGTTTGGCACATCCACGACAGACGACCCAGGACTCTCCTGAACCGTGCATGCGCCTCGGCACTAATGGGTTCCTGCTCAATCGTCTCCTCGATGGCTGGCCGGATGTCAGGGAACGTGGTGCTCCCCTTTTCGATTCCGAACTCACGGAAACACTCATCCATGTAGTCAGGATCAACAGACAAGTACAAAGCAGCGTCACCTGCCTTCCTTGAGATTGTCCGGCCAAGAAAACGCAGCGAGCCATTCTTCGTAGATGAGAGTGGGATTCTTCCAGTCTCTCGGATCTTCACATGCTTCGCAAGCAGATCAAAAACGATCTTGTAGGATGCCTCCTTTGGAGTAGCAACGAGAACGTCATCAACATAGCAGATCAGAACAACTGGTGCTCCACCAACTGAACCGGCATAGAGGCAAGGCTCAGTGACGCTGGACTCAAGACCTGCCTCGCGAACGATGCGAGCAAAGAAGGATGCCCATGCGAGCGAACCCACTCTGAGTCCATTCAAGCCTTTCTTGGCCTCAAGGTAGACTGGTTCATTGGCGTCATTGTCCCTGGAAACGGAAGTGGGAAGCCGGACGACAACATGGTGCTTTTCCAAGGGCGCGTTCATGAATGCCTGACTCACGTCGATGGCAAACAAGCCCATCGGGGGACAACCCCAGGCTCCACAAGCCATACCTAGGAGCACACGCAGTGACTCCACTGAGGGCGTTGGGCTACTAATGCCCTGGGCCCTGGCGGTTGCAGCGCCACGCGCTATATCTTTCACAACCATGCGGGCTCTCACTCCCTCGTCCGCCTCCGGTTTTTCGCCCGTTACCCATCGACAGGGTATAGGCCGGGTGCTGAATTCTGCACAAAACCTTTCCATTTCCTTCTGCGTGAGGACGTTTCCTGCTCGAACTCCTGTGAGCCCCTCGATCTCCTTGACCATGGCTCGGAAGGTACCTGAAGGACTCAACTCCACAAGAGTGGTGTCGGAGACAGCACCTGACGGTTTCCAAACTCGGACTGGGGCGCCGCACAGGTTCACCCTCTGGTACTCACCAGGTCCGTCCCAGTCGAAACGAATGGAGCAAACGAAACTTCCATCCAGTTCCAACATTGAGTCCACCATCTCGGAGTCTTCAAGGAGGTCGCCAGACATCTCAATGTCTTCAGGCTCATCCATGGGGACGTCGTGATCCTTCTCAAGGTCACTGGGCGCATAGTCCATCTCAGCCGCATAGTTTGCCAGTTCATCTTCGACTGCCTTTGGAGGGTCACGGTACGAAGTTGCCTTCTCAACATGCATCGAACTGGCTTCAAGGAACTGTGCCTGGCTCTTCTTGCACTTTGCACTGTGGCGAATTCCAGGTGCCACCATGCCGCTGTCACAAGATGGACAACCCCTTGTGGGAGCCATTCCCTTTGGCAGACCTGGGATCACAGCAACGTCCTTGGCCTTAACTGGAGGTAGTTCCTCATCAAGAACCTCAGGAACTAAGTCACGAACTTCTTCATCTGCAACTGGTGCTGGAACGGGAGGTTTCTTGTCTTCTTGCTTCTTCTCATCACCTCGCCTCAACCAGTTGCGATAACGCTCATAGCACTTGACAGAGTGCTTGCCTTTGCGAGTTGCGCAGGCAGTGCAGTCATCCGTGTTACCAAACTTGTCCAACCAATGACGTGGAGGTGGGATGCTGTCCGGCAACTTTGCAAAGTCCTCAGGGATGATCTCCACTGGCGATTGGTCTTCGATTGGGCCTGGAGGCGGTTCAGAACCGGTCCTCCTGAGAAAACGACCTACCAAATCCATGGGGTAGGTGATGGGAAAGACAAATTTCAAACTCTTCGCTTGGAAATATTTCAAATCATCTTCAATCTTAGCGACAACGAAATGAGAAAAAGAATTCCTGACAGGGTAAAGGTAGCCTGCACTCACAAAGCGGCCCACACTTGGTACACTCTCCGGAGTTTCTGCCAGCACGTGGCTACAGAACATAGCTGAAACGCGGCTTGCTTCAACAGAGTCACGAAGTACTTCGCGTCCAGTCTTGCCTGTGTTCTCCACCTTGCCGTGGAGGTTGCGCATGGCGACGACATACCTGGCACATGCTTCCCAGCCTGCAAGGCTGTCTTGCAGATCACAGTTCTCCTTTGCAAGTTCCAATCGGATTGTTGCAATTCCCTCCTTCACTTCTCGCACGCCGCGCTCAACAGAGCCGACTGAGTCGTGATTCTGGGGACCAGCGCGAGTGACAGTGTACTCTCTTGGTATTCCACTGCGTTGGATCAAAGCTGTCACATCTGGTGCTGCATCAGTCCTGAAGTCGATTGGCGGTCCTTCACCACCAACGAGGGAGAACTCGGTCAAGATCTGCCTGATGTGGCTGCCGGTCACCCGAATGTCCTCGCTCACAGCAGTGACGCCAAGAAGGCCTGTCATCACCTGGCGGAACAAAACAAGTTTGTGGGTACCTAAGAAGAAGAAGTCCACCTGGATCTCGAGCACTCTCTCGCGCATAGGTCTGCGTGGGGCGCGTGACACGCCACGACCCTGCTGACACTCAAGGCAATGAGGATCATACGGGAAGTGTCCCTTGAGAACATGCTGTCTCTTGCGCTCCGCCTGAGACTGATCCAAGTTCACAGCGCTCACTTTCAGACCTGAGACGTCCATAGGAGCTCCTCCTACATCCACGTCCATAGGCATAGTCTTGCCTGGCTGATCCTTGATCGCTTTGGTGGCGATGGGACGACGCGAACGCATCCACGGACATCCGCCCCACAAAGTCACCTCTGTGATCATGGTCTGGGACTCTGCATGGTAAAGGTACATCTCATCGGGAGACTGAACCACTGTCCAGCCCTTCTTCACAAGCTGTCCTGTCGAAATGATATTGTGGGAAACATTCCCAATGCAACATTCAAGTTGAAAACTCTGTACCTTTGCTGCTCCGGCTCCTGTGGTGACCTCGAGGGCAACTGTAACTGCCGCAGTCTGACTCATCCGCACTGGGGAACCATTAGCGGCGAAGTATTCCACGCTGCCAACACCTGTCTTTCCACCCTTGTACTTGTAGTTCTGGCAGAAGTTCTCGGACAAAACAGACACTGCTGCACCACTGTCCAACAACCACCAGCTCCAGTCCGTCTCCTGGAAAGAACAGATCAAGGGCATCATCACGCCTCCTTCAGGCGTATCAGCCCACTCTTCGGGCCACTCCTGAGCCTGCCACTCACCTTCCTCCTCCTCAGCCCCCTCGCCTTCTGCGAGTTCATGCATCTTGCCTTTCTTGCCTCCTTTGCCAGATCCTTTCCCTTTGCTCTTAGGATTCGCCCTGGACTTCGGGGAGGTCTTGGGACTCGGCTTGCCTTTCGCACTCGGCGATTTCTTGCAATTCGCACCGATGTGCCCACTGTCTCCGCACTTGAAACACCTCACCTTGCTCATGTCGGTCGAGCAATTCTTGGCAAAGTGGCCAGCTTTCCCACACTGTCGGCACCTGTCTCCTCCCTTCATCGCTGCACTCACAGGCAACTGTTCCTCATCTTCCTCCCAGTCATCCCAGTCCTGGTACTCATACCATTCGTAGACATCGGGATCAACAGCCACTTCGTGGACATGTCGTGCCTGAGAACCTGGTCCAAGCTCCATGAACAACCTCTGTTGCCCTTCATACCGCAAAGCCGCGGCCCTGAGCGACGGAAAACTCTCATCCGAAGCGTGGAGCATGACGTAGTCCCTTGCACCTGTAGGAAGGGAACGCAGCAGAATGAGGGTAAGGTCTGCCGATTGGATCTCAAGGCCTTCCCTTGAGTGCGAAGTTGGTAAGGTGTCAACCAACTTGCGGTACCTGGAAAGCTCAACGTCCAGTTTCCTAACGATGTCGCTCACGGCGGTTGCGTTCGATTCACCTCGAAATGACTTCTTCAGCACCTCGGCTCTGAAGAAAGAAGCCTCCGCCCGTGAACGCAAAGAGAATTCCTTCCCAAGGATCCTCAATGCTTCAAAGCCTGACGTGCCTCGATGGATCTGGTAGACTCCATCGGCGCCAACACCTTCGATGTAGGCTCTCAGAAGCATATCCGCTCGCGGATAACTGGCAAATACCTGTTGCAGAATGGCAAGCAACCGTGCAGATCGCACTTGCGCACCTTTGGACAATGAAGCTGTGCGCAACTCCGTAGGCCATCGAAGTGCCTGCTCGATCTCAAGAGCAAAAACATCACTACCCAACGCTACCCATGAGCGCAACTGCAAGACATATTCAGAAAAACACAAGATCTCCTCCTGCCTGTTCACACTCCATTTCTTGAAATCCGGAGTGGGCATTGCAGGGAGCCACTTGTCAGCTCTGCTGAAGATGTCCTTCTCGTCCGACTTGCTCTCGGCGCGCTCCGCCGCGGGAGTTGGTGTAGATGTTGAGGGTACTTCTGGCGCAGTCACTGTGGCAACTCTGTGGATCGGCGCGGGTGGTGGTGGAGGAACACTCACGCCAGCCGCTGCTGACAAACCTGGTGATCGTGACATCGGTGGTGAAGACGGAAAACTCGAACGAGGGAACTCCGGTCTCTCACCAAAACCTGTAATGGATACTCCAGACAACCCTTCAGATGAAACACTTTGCGGTGCAGCTCTGATCACTGGAGTTCTAGACGCAACTTCTGTGTCCACCCTGGCATTCAAATAGTCCACTCGTGCCCTCAAGGCAGTGACTTCTCTCGTCAAAGTGTCCGACAACGGGACAACGGCAGATTGGATCGCAGCACCCAGCTGCTCCAACTGAGCGGTCGTGAAGCCAACACCGATCTCACCAGGTGAACTGCCTTTTCCCCTCGCTGGAGGACCTCGCCCAGTACCTGGAAACGGAGCTGTCGCTCCACCCTGCTGCCGCCTTGCAGGAGTTGGGCTTGCAGACGCTATCCTGTGCCTCTCAGGTGGACCTGCGGCAGTCGTAGGACTCCTCCTACCTACCGGGGACGAAACAAAGTCATCAATGTGACCATCAGCTTCACGTCTAGACTCTCTAGATCGGTCTCCTGTCTCTTCCTGTCTTCCTGAACGACTCGCCATGGTCGCAAACACCTCAGACTCGACTGCCCTGGATACCAGACTCTCTTCGATCTCACGCAGGCACCTGTCCAAGACTCTGTAGGCCTCTCAGGCCGTGCAACAGGCTCACCTTCACCCTGCTGGGCCCTGCTGGGTGTCAAGGTGACTGAGGTACCTGTGATAGGGAGCAAACACAAGCTCCGCTACCACGTGAAAGTTTGACACACAAACTCCTGACGGAAAATCAAAAGCTCTCGTGCTCAAAACACCTAGTCAGTCAAGTGTCTCAACGACCCGAGTCGAAAACGAAAGAAAAAGCAGGCAAAAGACACGCACACTTTTCGCCGCACACTTGAGCCAAAGTGACGAACGTTCTCCAAGGTTCACAAATGTTCTCGGGACATTTGTGGACATGCAAAACCATACTCAAAACAGTTCTACGCTTCACAAAGGTTCTAGAAACAGTTGGAAACAACTAAGAGCATAGTCTAAACATCTTCGGGTGTTCTCGGACACCTCATACACAAACTACAAACATATATTGAAAGGGATCTTTCAATGTCCTCAAAAGCTAACGAACGTCATTCAAACAAGCCCAAACTCTCCATGGCTTTCTTTGCGGTCTCTAAACAAGTGGTATGGAGTCTTCGCTCCTCAGTACTGTAAATTCTCACAGCCTGTCGTGCTCTCCCGCCACTTTGGTTTGTGCTTCACACTCAGTTTTTCATCCTTTCCGACTGATGACTCGTTTTTGTCCCGAAGAGTCAACTTTTGATTTCGTGGCACACGGCACGTTGTGAACCTCGAAGTGCAGATGTCGTGGCAGCATTTTTTTGTGCGAGTTCGGACGCCATGTGTGCGGTGTGCACAGGTCATCATAGGAAGGATGGAGACTAGGGGAGAAAAGCAAAAAGAGAACCGGCACCACAACAAACACCAAACAAAAAACACCCCCAAAACCAGCCTAAAACAGACCCCTTAACCAATGTGGGCAGAGTTTCGCTGTCCCACCCTCACTGCACTGCATTAGGGCTTTTCTTGATGCACACTATTTCGGAGGCTCACAAAGCTGCAGGCCGAAGAACCACATGGCGGGGGACATGTGCAGAGGAAAATGCTTTCGCACTTTGCCCAGCCATGAAATGGCCGCAGTGGCCAGACATGGTTCTGGACCAGGGCCATGTGTCAGGCCTGGCCTAGGCTCATCCACTCCCACTTCAATGCAATGCACTGTAGCATGACTGTGCAAGTGCGCGCACCAAACTCCACAGACCAAAGAAAATAGGCAGTGCTTATGCATGCCACAGGGCAAAGTTAAGCAAATATGCCTTGACAGCGCCTCCACTCAAGCGACAACGTCAAGTCTGTGCAGACTAGCTGCTTGCCAACAGCATCTCAAGTTTCTGCTGTCAATGAGCCGACCTGGCTGCGAGCCTCAGCTCCTGGCCGGTGATTGACACGCGTCGGTGGAGCGGTGGACGATTGGCGGCACCCAGGTGAGAAACCTAGTTCCTCGCCTGGAGTGAGTCTGCTCAGCCAATCTTGTACAAAGTGAGCACAAAGTGCCATGCTGGAGATGTTTCACCGATTTTGCACACTTTGCACACCCTCCAAGCTCCCACTGCTGCCAAGCCAGGGAGCCTATTGGGTGGATGTGGGTCGCCTCCCCCTGATGAGGGAGGTTTGTAGGTTGCCTGCAGCACGCTTGTTTGGAATGTCCACCACCCTATTGCCCTGCGACCGGCCATAGTCGCCTCTGCTTGTGCAGCCATGTGTAATTGCTGTCCCCTTGGGCAGGCTGCTTTCCAAGGCCAGAAGAGCATTGCAACTGCTGATGATCGTGAATGATCATAACAGATCTGAATTGCTGCAAACAATTCGCACCAGCTGAAACTGTCGTATTCGAATACGGCTAAAGTGCTTGCAATCTAACCTGGCAAGGGCTGACTTGTCCCTTGCCCGGGTAGCAGCTCAATGTCCCATTACATTGCACGGCAATTTTCGTGAATTCAAGCCCAATTAGTTAGTTAAACGATCTTTCATGTTTCACCCGTCTCACCTTGGTACAGTGAAGCTCCGGCAGTGCCGCACAATTCATAAAGGCCTTCACCCGGATTGTGTGCACTGATATGGCAGTCGGACTTCTCGAAGTCTGACACAATGCACGAAGGTAAACTCGTGGATTTCCTCTATGCTCGAGCTTGAGAGGCCCACCTGAGTGAGCATGTCTTCCCGGAGTGGACAAGACGACACGCTGGCGGAGTGAAGGTTGAAAGGTTTACCAAGATTCAAGGTGTGCAAGAGTCAAGGGAGGAGAACTCTGTGTTTTGGACTTTGTGTTTTGGACTTGAGTCAAAAAAGGCTTTGAAGTTGAAGGGCTTTTGGACTTTGCACATTAGAGGCTCAAGACTGAAGGGTTTGAGCCAATATGATATCCACCTCGTACATGCGGAAGATGACACCTTGTGTGACTGGCATCTGAGTCAGGCTGATCGCTAGATCATGCTGCATCGTCTTGACTGCACACTCCAGCGCTGACAAGCACAAGTACTGGCACTGGCTGCACTGTCGTTTTGGCACAGTCTTTCTGACCTCAAACTGAGCCATCCAGACATCATTCCAGCGAGACAGAATGGCTGCGCCCCTCAGACTGGCGTCATAGATCCTGTTTGAGACGGTCATGCATCAGCAAGACTGGATTGCAGCCATTGAAAAGCTCGTGCAAGCATCCACCTGCCTGGTGACTGCTGCTCTCACGCAGCTGTGTGCCTGAGCAGGGCATCACGAGTCTACAATGGACCGGCAGCAATCTCGCCGCTTCGATTGCCCTAGTATTGACCTGGGGGACTGGTTGGGAAGTGCTTAGGATGCTGTCGGCTTTGCCTTTTGCACCCGTCGATGCCATATATGCGTACATCTGCCTTCCATTGAGTGCTCTTGCGCACGTCTAAAAGATTTTGCAACAAACTGCGCACATGTGTCCTTTGGACGGTCGGTGTTGTCCTTGGAGGTCATGGACACTATGCGCTATATGTATACATATGTGTATACACGTCTGTTATATATGCGCACTATGTGTATATATACATATGTGTATATATATATATACATATGTGTATATATATATATGTGTGTATATATATATACATATATGTTTATGTGTAAACATATACATTTTGATATTTATAAATATATATATATATCATTTTGGGGGGGGCCGCTCTCTGTCCATCTATCTATCTACTTGGTTCTGTTGCGTGTTTGCGGGCGTCATGACTGCACACGCGCGCACAAAGTCTCGGTTCCCGTGGAAACTATACGATATGTGCGCATGCGTCAACATGCACGTTGATGTACACGCACGCAACCCTATACACTTGTTGGCAACAGCTCGCAAGCTAGTTGCCTCTCAAGAAATTCTGCTATGGATGACTCCATCGGAGACTCCTAAGGCGTTACAGGCCTCAGAGTGCAGTGAACTGCTCGACCCTATGAGAGCGAGCTGCTGGATCTCCGCCCAACACTAGCCAGGTAAGTTTACAAAACCTTGCCAACTGACAGACTTATTCACATAGGCCGTTACACTCACCACTGAATAGGGCACCCTGCGAGACTTGGGAAAAGTTTCGTACTAAAACTCTTGACCGCGCCTCTCTCACCACATCCAAAGACGCACCCGATCCATGCTCGGCTACTCCGAGGCTTGGTGACTCCCTTAATAAGTAATATTTGCTATCTTCTACGTGTGAAAAGACACTTGAAAAAGAACGTTGGCCTGGAGTCGTAAGGCAAAAAGGCCTGCTTTGCAGCAAGAGCCCAATGTGTACCTTGAGCCAAAATGGCTACGGTGCCTACACACGTGCATCTGTCTTGAGTTAGCTGATGAGGTGGTAGACTTCAGCTCTACGTCAAATCTACATGCGCTGTGTCACTAAATATACCGCGGAGTTGAAACAACTAGAAACAACGCGGAGTTGAAACACTTGCATACGCCCTGCGCGATTTCATATGCTCTGTTGGGCCGAGGCCCGCGTAAAAATTGCAAGAATGACCTTGACGATCAAACTTGACGGGAATTGGAGTAGTTTTCAACTAGCAAACAGCGCACCTCCGCTAAGCGTCACTGATAGCGCTATTGCCCCTTCCGCAAGGATACTATGATAAGGCATCTGGGCATTTTTGTCCACAAACCTTGTGAGCGCCTGAATAAGTATCCGCCAAAAGAAGAGTCAGAATCACTACATCATCTGGCTTGAGTACGCGATCAGTTGTTGGAGCGCAAAGCTCCGCAAAAATTGAGAAAGTCACATTGATGCGTCCCATTCACGGCAACCTTTAGTAAAAGGCGAAAGATTGGTGCGCTATGAAGTGAACGCTGTGATGACTACATTGGCTTTCCTTGGCTTTCATGCCACAGAGATTCTACACGCCCCTCCATCGTAGCCATTCCGTGAACATTTTGATGAAGGACTCTGCTCTGGTCAGATGAGCATGTTGATGAGCCTGTACGCATAATCTACCGACCCGCGTACACACATCTAGTTCCGTCCTCAGCTATTTTGCTCTGGTCAGATGAGCATCTTGATGAGTCTGCGCGTATAATCTACTGACCCGCATACGCGCATCTAGCTCCGTCTTCCGCTATTTGTTACCCCATAGGGTGTGCTGCCACTGGCTCAGTGCCATGCCAGCGCAACACGCGAAGGCCCCCAAGCAAGCTCAGGAAGACACTTCCCCAACAAAAATTGATGTGACAAGCAAGTCTCCAGTTGGAGACATATCAGTTGTCACACTGATAAGAACAGATACTACACTTGATCATAGCCAAAAGGCCGAGAAGGTGGGCCCCCCTTGCGGTCGTGTGCGCGACTGCCATTGTGATTTGCATTGCAAGAGCCTCTAGAAGGGGTTGCGGCGCGCCATTGTGATTTGCACAGCCAGGGCAATCAATGCCTGCGAATCGCAGTGTGAGTGCTGCGGCGAGGGTGTTGGTGAAGCCTGTCTCTGCGCTACTGCCATTGTGATTTACAGTTCTCTAGTTTAGCCTGCGCGACCGTCCTGAATCTTTGTTTTGAAAGTTCTCTGGCCATGGTCGTCATCGCAAAAACTCATGTGGTTGCAGCAGACATGTTTTGATTGATTCACTCACTTACATGTTTTCATGATATGTTCTTTTCAACAGCTGTGAAATGCCGAGTGCTTTGCAGCCGATGGTGTATGTGTCTTGCCTATTCGGATTTTCGCGGAGTCCAATTCTACAAGGTCTGGGCCTTAACCTTTTTGGTTGATTTTGGAGGTAATCCCTTTGTGCTGAATTTCCAATCTCTGAACTGTACATATGCACCAGGTGCTATCGAGAAAAGAAGTGTTTTGGTTTGTAGAGAGATCGTCGAAAGAAAGTGGTTGAGGTCCGTCTGCTGACAAGTCACCATGCCACGGCCTCAACATTTTTGC
>CAXAMN010023750.1:0-15495 GCA_963970005.1 Durusdinium trenchii
TTTTTTCACAGACTGGTGGTAGAGACTGGGCATTGATATGGACAGGTGGTGGATGGAGAATTCTCTATCTACCATCCGTCTAAGGAGAAATTCTTGAAATTCTTTAGTAACTACCGGTCTATGTAGAATTTCTCTATTAGCCGTCAATCGATAAATATCGATAAATAATTCTCTAGTTATCGTCCGTCCGACGGAAAGATTTCTATCGTTGATGCGCAATTATTGATTCTTTGTTGCATAACATATATGAATATATTAATTGAATAATTACAATATATATATATATATATTAATATTTGATATTTTAATTATGTTATGAATCTTTACAATTTATATATATATTTATATATAATGTTAAAAATATATTGTATATTTTTGTATATGTTATAGTATTTATTTAATTATATATAAATACGAAATTAAATAATATAAAAATATTATTTTGATATATATATATATATTAAAAAATATATATATATAATATTATAGTTAGTTATTAGTAAATAAAAAAAATTATAATTTATTTATGATTATGGTAATGTGTTGGGCGTTAATTTGTAAATTATAATGGTATATTCTTTTGAAAATAAATCTTTGTTTGTTGGATTACGAATTAAAATATTTTATATATAATAGGAATATTGAAATATATATTGATATTTATATAAATAATTTTTTTTAATATATAAATTGTACGAAAAGAATATAATAAATTTGATTATGTAAATAACAATAATTATACACTAGGAGTCACAAAGGGGTGGTATTTGGTTCCTAAGTGAAAGGATAATGGGCACACCTAACCTCCATTAAGCACCCTTTGTGATTGTTGGCATATAATTTGTTTTGGTATGGATAATGAAAATGATAATAAAATTTCTTTTATTTATAATATAATATATTTTAGGTAATTGAAATTTTCCTTCTTTATTTCGATGGAAATTATTATTATTATTGTTTTTTTAATTGCTAAATTATTTGGGATCGAAGGAAATTAATTTTTAATTAAGATTTTAATTCCTATTTATCCGGGGGAATAATTTTAGATTTAATTGAAGAGTTAGATTAATCATTTATAGGGTGGGAACGGAAATTTAGTTTTAGATTTAAGTTTAGTGTATGTTTTTCCTGATTCGTACGATGAAATTTATATTCGTCGGTGGAGGGAATTCATTTTAAAATTTAAATTCAATCTTAATTATAATTTTAATACTTATGATGAAATTTATGTAATATTTTTTTGTTGCGGGGGAGGAAAATTAATTCTAGATTTATAATTTTGATTTTGTTTTAAAATGAATTACGATTCCAATTCGTCTGATAAAGGAAATGATAGGTGATATTCTAGATGCAATTCTAATTTTATATATATTTAATTCCAATTAAAATTTCAAATTAATTTGCGATCCTAATTTATTTAATAAAGGATTTCCTTGTTGGGGGGGGGGGGTGGAATTCCGATCTTTGATTTGATTCCAATGGGGAATATTATGCAAACAGAATATTTGGAAATATTATGGTTGTTTATATAATGATGGTCAAGATGGTTTCTTTCTTTTAATGATAAATGAAAAGAATTTGAAAAGATTTACTATATTCCTATAGATATGGATAGGAATTAATTTTATAATATTGATATCAATCGTATTATATAGATTAAATAGATTAATTTGGGAAAATCATCTTGGATCAATTTAATATATTATTCGTTGTCTTCAACCAATGATCACCCATTGTCCATGTTCTTAAGGAAATTGTGCAGGATGAAATAGGGATCGAGGTTCCTATAATCCACCTCCCGGATCCGAAATCTTCAGACAAAAATAAAAATTCATCGTCAAAATAGACTAGGGTACATCGGCGGGCAATGGCATTGCCTAATTGCTGAAATTGGAAATTTCTAGGCAATAGGTCTGACCATATATAGCGGTGAATTTGCAGCCACGTCAATGATATAGATGGTTACAAGAATATCGCAATTGCGCCTCCTATAAGCATCGGATAAATTATCAATATTCAAATGATCAAATGAAGATCAAGCCAGGCCGCATTTCCCTAGATTTCGATATCCAATAATGATATTGATATTAACGGTAAAATTAGTTTCCTACGTAAAATGTGTGGGTATTGTGGCCATTCTTGCGGGTATTGTCAACGGAACGTTATGAATTATCAGATTAGATGTTCAGAAAATTCGCCAACCGACATCAAAACGATCATTCGTCTGTTGCATAGATTATCGGAACCAGAATCCCTGACGAATGCAATGGTGGGCGACCACGGACAATACATTAGAAATCCTCTTCCGCGGAGGGACCCAGCCATTCCTCAATGGCAAATTTATCAGGTTGTTGTATGCCCCGAACATACCCGATAAGGGAAAGGCGCTCAACGATTGCGAATTCCTGAGCCAATTGCCTTCCTAGCTATATACCTATCCGGCCAACGGAGCAATCATATCATGATAGGCACGAATGCGGCGCGCTTCATATATGCAATCTTATGAATAATTGCATCCTATCCAATCAACCATTTATTATAGATATCAATAGATATTATGAAATCTTTTGACGTCTAATAGATATTAATTATATTATAGATATCAAATATATATATATATATATATTTTTATCTTGTTTTATTGATAAAATATGTTCATTCAAATATGAATAGTAATATTTAGTGATCGGAATTGAAAGGATCTATCGTCGTCTTCTTTTTTTTGGTTTTATATTCGTATATTAAAAGCCCGCCTTGTAATTAATTGTATCAAATTATTGCCTTTATAAATTATAAATACATTAAATATATAAGATTTAATTTTATGCATTCTTTGTTGGGTCATTTTTTAATATTAGAATAAATGAATAAAATATATTGTGGAATTGCACGATATGCAATATGTGGTATGCCAGACGGCCATCATTGAAAATCAGGACGGGACAAGAAAATCCCAATAGATAAATTATCGATAACATATTTAATGATTTGGGGCTTAAATGGATTAGGTGCCGCAATAGAACAACCAAAAATACAATCGAAATGATATAATCAAAGAAAGAAATATAAATATGAAGAAATATAGATATTTCACCTTAACTCATGGAATCTAAAATAATCAATTAATTACGGGGTTTCCCCTCGATCCTATATTCTCCTCAAATCTTCAATTCCTCAAATGATTATTCTTTCGTTGTATTTTCATATGATTTTTATATTTATAATTATGTAACCGCTGACGCTTGGCAACCAATAACTTTTGTGCATTGACAGCTTGCTTACACAAACACTTCAAATTTGTACGGCATTATTTCAATTGCTCGCTCCATCACCTAATATAACATACCAATATTAAATATTAGAAATTTCAAGGCGCCAGGCAAATATATTCTTATCAATTTTTCAATGTGCCAAAAAGATCACCGGTCCAGACCCTCAGGATTGATCCTCTAGAATATATTGTTATATTATTTGATAGCAATCAACCCCCAATTGGCCATTAGCACGGCCCACCTTCAATATGACCACGATGGGCCCTTGAATTTATTTTACAGAACAATACAGAGGTGTACCCTCACCTGACAAATTTGGAAATAATGTGTATTGAATACATGTTTTTGTTTAAATTGATATGCTATATTATTTTTAATAAAAATGATATTATATATATATATTCATATATAATCTTTTTTTAATCCAATATATTGCTTATATTGATATTCGATTATATTTCTTTTATATCAAATTTTTGTGGTACAGAACAAGATTGTTATTAAGCCAACTAAACGGCTGTTGCGCACTTCCTCCAGGAGACCACCTGGCAAGGGCAAATTTCATGAAATGCCTTAACGGCATTTTGGCCACTGCCAGCAAGGGCGGCTACGACGCTGGGACCCGCAACGAAGGTCCAATGCTTGGACTAGCAGCGCCCGCAGCGCCTTGCAAGCATACCAATTCCGAGAGCAATTCCAGGAGTCGCTTTGCCGATTCATTTGGATCTCAGGAGATTGGAACTTGAGCGATTCGCTCACGAAGAAGCCCAAAGCAGCTCGCGAAGATTCGCTGTGTCTGGCGACTTGAGAAGCTGTGTCTGGCGATTCAAATTCGACCTACAATTCATCCAGAGCGAGAAGCGGGCAAGACGAAAAGGCAAGAATGCAATAACACAGATAAGGGAACTCACCATATCCCTGTGCCCGGGATTACTTTTTTGAGGACACCGATAGCATGGTGATGGACGCCGTCGACAGCCCTGAAGTAGAATTTTGAACATGAACAAGGTGAATATTATATTGGCCAGGGGATGCAATCTCCATCAGTACTCCCAGCACTCCCTTGGGCATCGCGATTGCGCCCAGTGTTGCCGAGACAGGGCACTCCGGAAATAAAATGCACAGAGCTAGTACGATAATGGCTCCAATGAAATTGCCGAATTCGCAAGAGCCAAGAAAATTTTTGGCCCGTACGACAAGAATTTTTCCATGTTGGCTTTTAACTCACGCTGTGTATTCGGCCTTTCAGACCTGAAGCTTTAGCTCGAGGAAAATAAATTGCTCAATGCGGTTACGCCCACCGTTCGTTTCGTGTCACTTGATATATCCGTCTCGAACATTTCGTGGTCTTTGCTTTCCCCCAAAAACCCTATTTAGTTATCGCAATTTCCTAAGATCCTTTATTATTCGTTGTTTTTCCTAAATTATTGTTTATATTCCAAAGAATTTGTTAATTATAAGATTTTTTAAAATATTTTTATTTAAATATTAAACAATAATAATTTAGATGGATAATTTTGCCCCCAATCGCAAATTTCAATCAATAACATTTCCGCCAAACCTCACTATAAAAATATATGTATAAATACAATACACAACCCTAAAACCCAACAACTTAAAAAAGAAAAGATAAACGATAGATAGCAGGCAATTACAAATAACCCTAATAAAATTTAATAATAATATAAACCGGCGGAAAGAAGATTTAATCCAAAAAATAAAGGAGAAGAAAAAAAGAATCCGACGAACAAAATCAATTTTTATAAGACCAAATTCAATACAATTACAATATCAGAGGGGCTTGCAAAAATGACTCTCACTTTTTTTTGACTCTCAGTTTTCTTGTTTCTGACGCTAATGATATTGATACTAAAGAAGAGGGGGAGGAAAAAGATGAAGATGCTCTCAATTTTCCTATTCACCTTTGATTTGGATGCTAAAGCAGAAGGGGAGGAAGAAGAAGATTTCTTAACTTATGATTCATAATATTATTAAACAGTTGAGTCTGAACTTGAGGACACATTAAAAAAATTAAGTGAGTCTTGTGGACCGTCAAGTCTGAATGGCATCATGTATGTATAAGCGAGTCTCTCTTGGAGAATATGCTTTGGACAGATAATCTAAATTTGAAGGTAATAAGTGATTCATGTAACTGACTATTTTGAACGGTTGAGTCTGAATGCTGCATTATGAATTAAAAGATGGTCTAGGGCGGGGGGAGGGGGGGTAAGGTGCCCAACACCCCAAAACACAATATCCAAGAACAACTGAAGTGTCCTTATAATATGTCAGGATGTCTAGAATCACTCTAGGGTTGGTAACATGATGTATTATTACTAAATGTCACATATCACATCTCTGCAAAGAAAAAAGCGTCCGATACTTGAGTTTATCAAGTATCTGGATGTGACCTGCAGGTTGTCCTCCAAAAACTTGCAGTATAATCGGAGGTTTTATATAAAAGGTGTTGGGGGGTTGAACCTGCTGAACCTGCGGGGCGGAGCCTTGGAAGATCCTGGATCTGCTGGTGGGAAGGTGGGAGGATGGGAGGGTGGTCCAAATTCGTGCCATCAACTTCAAGCTCAATGCTTGGGCCGTACATCTGGCATGTTTGGATGTTGCAGAGCACTTCAATGACCTATCACTTACCGTAGCTTTTCTTATTGCCGTTACCAGCCAGGTTGGGTTCTACCCTCAGAGTGACAGTTGCATCTTCACATCAACTCATGACTCAATCCTTTATTCTAGTCAGACTGACACTCAGATTCGGTTTCTCTTCCTGTTCAGATTCACAGTCACTCCTTGTCACATTCATATTCAAATTCCGGATTCAGCGTAGGATTCTTAATAGAGCTCATTTCCAAGGAATGGACGCTTGTCTTTTCGCACTTCAATATCTTCGAAGTGCACCCGACGCGTTTGGAAGTTCTGAAGTTTATGATATGAGCGAATGCACCTGGATTTGTGATTGGCTTACTATATCTGCAGCGGTCTTAGCTCTTTCAATCAGCCATAAGACCTTCACCATCCATCACCACTTCTGAGCAATGGTGCGCCATTCCACCACTTCTGAGCGGTATGAGCACAAGTGGAAGACACATGTTGCAGGCGGCTACAAGTGCCTCGGTTCAAATTTTGAGCAGCACGTGTTTCCAGGCCCGATGGCCATGCCAAAACCGCTCAGGCTCCAACATTTGAGATGGGAGGGGGACGAAGTGACGGAAATCTGGACGAGGGACTTTGAGAACAAGGGCCAGCAGATCCAGGGCCTGAAGATCCAGCCGAAAGTTGAAATAAAAAAGATGCCGGTGGAACCGGAGGGGAAGAAGGCCATGAAGGCCATGAAGGCGATGAAGGCCATGAAGGAGACGAACGCAATGAAGGCGAAGAAGACAATGAAGGCCAAGACGGCCAAGAAGTAGATACGGCCAAGAAGGTGCGAAAAAGGTGTCAGACAACCATCTGCCGAGCCAACTTGAATGAAATTGAGTATCCATCTAGACCCAATCAATGTCGAATTCAAAGCTTTCATCCGCCAAGCTTATCGTGTTTTGCAAGCATGACAGGTGCTGGTGCAGACAGAAGGCAAGGCAGACAAGTGTCAAAAATGGGTTCTTGATCCATTGGGAATCCGAGTTTGACAAATGATACACACATGTCCCACGTGGTTTGAATCTGAAACAATGCGCAAATGTCATGTGACAGTGTGTCCATTGCTTTTGGCAAGGCTTTCAACCAACAAATCGTTGACGTTGGCAGGTCAAATCGTTGTCGAGCACGCGCACTTCGAGGTTGCGCAGGTGGCTCCGGCATGCTTTGAACCAGTCGCAGTTGACAAACCAGTGCAGCGGTTGATTTGGCAAAATTTGGCAACATGTTGACTGAACATTCAGACTCAGAACGATTTCAGACCCGGCCCAAAGTCTACACAAAGCCAGACTGCACACAACAAGCATAAGCCAGGCCTCCGTCGAAATCGTAAGCCAAATGGCCAGCGCTGACAAGGATGGTGCTTTAACTGCGGCCGACCCTCTGGCCCGTCAGCCAGACCTGCTTGATCAAGGTGCTAGATCATGGAAGAAGCTTGAGGCCAAGGACGTGCTTGGATGTATTCAGTGGAAGCCTGGGACGTACACCGTGGTCGTTTCGGAAGATGGCACTCCTGTGACTGAGGAGGAGGTTGGGGGTGGCCTCCAATGTGGGAGTTTTCAGTAGACTTGAGAAAGGCTTAGGCTCGGACCAGGACCAGGAACCTTGTCTTCGTCCCTGCCTTTGCCTTTATCAAGTCGATTGACAGGTGCCACATGACACAGACTAAATGGTCGGCGATATTTTTGCGATTGTAAAATTGTAAATTACTGGCGTCATCTTTTGATTGAGTGTCAGAAAGTTGTTGCCGGCCACCAGGCGTATCATCCGAAGGCTTGGACATACAATTTGTCCATCCAGGGTCCTGGCCGAGATGTGAAGATTAGCGGTACCTTGAAACCTTTGAAGAGGTCCGCAGATGAAGCTGGGCTTCCCCCTGCTAGGCCTTTCACAGTGGTTCGAAGCTGTGACACAATGATGGCCCAGATCCGAGAAGACGCACGACGTTTGGACGAGACGAACCTGTAGGTACAGGCCACTCAGGAGTTCGATACGGTCTTGGATGACTAAAGTCCTACTCAATGACTTGCTGCCGCTTGATGTTCCTGAGATGAAAGGATGCCGGCTTGATCAAGAATCCTAGCATGGCTAGATTTTGTGATGGTCTTGTGGGCCTGGATTTATTCATAAATTGCAGTGGATGGAAAAATGCGCATGCAGCTTGGTTGATGGCAGCGGGCATGTCAACTTCAAACTCATGTTCATGTGACAGCCAATCACATTCAAGCTCATGTGATTTATGCGACAGCGCAATTCAAATTCAAACTCAGTGGCAAACTGTTCCATTTTTAGTTGCGACGAGTTGAATTGCAAAATGAGGTTCACGTTTCCACCTTGCAGCGAATCATGCAGAAATTGGGTTCAGCATCATTTGGAATCAGGTAACGAAGTTCCTGCTGACGTTGAAGGCGAGCAAACGTTCATGCCTTGGAAGGCTTCATCCAAGAACATGCCGAATTTCATTTTCAACGTTCCAACATGCTTTACTGCAAAATCTTGTCACTTGAAAACATTGGGGAGTGAATTTCTGGCACGAAGATTCGTGGGACGGTAAAGATTGAAAGAAATCAGAATCGATGGAATTAAGGAAATCAGAATCAATGTCACATTAGCTTTGAGTTTAGTTTCAACCTTTCACAGCTGGTAGCGAATTCGCTGGGGAAGGATATTGCGTCCACAAGACTGCTGCGTGCGAGCTTTTGGCTTTTCAGGCTGGCCGGCGACTGACTGGGCATTGAACAGTCCAGAAGTTTTGAATTCAACCTTGACCAACAACCTTGCCGCATTCAGAATCAGATAAAGTCAGTGTCAGGCGCTACTTCAAAAAGACTCCCCAGGAAAACGTGACCACAGACAGTAGTAGACTGTTGAAGGGCTAAGTAGACAGTTGCAGACAGAAGTAAACAGTGATCAGGAATCAGGAGGGGACCTTTTGTATTCTGCCACGCTGCCTTGGAGACCTGGTTGGAAGATGATGATGATCCTGTCCCATTTCCCATGTGTCAGAGCCAAGGCTGGGTTTTGAACTTGAAGGGCTTCATTGTGGGTGTGGGCAAAGTTTTTCATCACGTGTGAAACGGCAAAGACTGTCATTGGAGTGCACTTCATTGCAACCATTCAGAGTCATTGTCAACTGGCATTGGAGTCACTGTCACGGTGCATTTGTTTTCAATGCTGCTAAGTTTGAGAATTCATGCCTTGATGCTGCCAGATCATTGTCACCGACCTTTGTCATTGACACAAGTCATCAACTCAGCATTTGAGCTGCTTCTCGACTGCTGCTGTGGAACCTTTTGATTCTTTCAAGTATTTGTTTGAATACCATTTTCGGTTGTTTCAGGCTGCAATTGGGACGCGGCGGCTGCGCGTCACAGGTTGGAATGTTGGTGTCGCAGGTTACAGTTTCGCAGGTGTCAAAGCCCGCATAAGCCAAGATTATATAGTCATGAGGTTCGTGCGCAATGCGCTGTGATGTCCGTTCACCCCAAAGCTAGTGAAAAAACGAGTGTGACAAAGTCAGGGCAACATGTCCATGGAGCTCCGCCTCGCTGTGTGGCCTTTCTGCTGCAGGGTTTGGAGCCACGCAGTGGGCTGAAGCGACTGCTGCGCCAGGACCGAATGCATGGGCGGATTGGATGCTGCAGCCGAAACAGTCTTACAGCTATCATGTGACATGGTTTCAAACTCTTATGTGACATGATTTCAAACTCTTTGTTTCAACCTGTGACAGCAACACATGTGAGAAGAAACCGCTGAAACCCCTATGTGCCATGATCTGAAGAAAGCGTGACAGCTCGAGAACTAGGTTTGAGCGCAATCCCTAAGTACAGCTCTTACCTCCGTCCTGCCACTTTCGACTTGAGCGATGCCAGCTTTCGATGGCGGATGGCCCAACAAAGATGCAGCAATTCGATTCTTACAATCTGTTGCCGGGGAGAGAGCGTGCCCATCGTGCTACTACCCGTACTTGAAGGGTTACCTGACCTCTCCTGAGAGACACAGTGTAAAGGCTACTTCAAAAGATTGCTGGTGTGATCTGTGTGATCGTGAAGGCAAAAAGGAGGTGATGATGGTCACTGAGCAGTAGCAGCAGCAGCTCTGTAATGATAGCCACTGCCAATTGACAAGTGGGTGAGGCGTGTTTCATTTCTCACCATTTTTGCTTTCCTTGGTGAGCAGTCATCATTCGTGACATTTCAATATTCTTACCATTGTGACTGTCACTGCTGCTATTAATCATGCAAAGACAGGCTTGCACAGGAACGCAGGTGAGCAACTCCCACCCTGTTTTGCTTTGGTCGACCTTCCAACGGTCGGAGGATTTAAGTTTGGGCCCAACAGAGGGTGAAACATGCTGTGCCCGCGCAGAAAAATAGGCAGGAAATCCAAAACAGCGGCTACGACCCATCGTTGTTGGTTGATTTTTTCCAGAAGTGTCACCGCGGTTACGCGCATGTTGCTGCAGGACGACCGCACCGCATGATTTTGGGCTGTCGCAATCTCAGCCACATGTTTTGACTTAAATTTCTGGCAGACTTCAAGGCCCACCCACTAATGCCGCATGACTCACTGAGCTTCATGATGCCAGGTTTGAATTATCAGATTGTCGAATTGAATTTTCGGTAATATTTGATATGTCAGTATGTTCATCTTGAACCTCCTTGTCTCAGTGACATTTGTGACTGCGTGTCAACCGATTTTTGGATCAATTTTGGGCAGCAGGTCACGACATGGCACCGCCATCTTGGTGGTCTGATCCAATGGCGTCTTCGTCCGGTCACTGGCCATTGGCGTCTTCCTCGTCGCCACCTTCGGCATCCACCTCTGAGGCGTCCAGTCGATTGCCACCTTGGGCATCCGCTTATCTGGAGTCTGAGGCGTTGAGGCAATGGCCACCATGCAAGCGTAAGCGCCCACAACCTGGACAAAGCGTCACCAGTCCAATGGCCTCTGAAATGGCCTCTCAGCCGTCGAGGCAATGGCCACATTCTGAGTCCAGTCCAGTGAACTCTGAAATGGCCTCTGAGGCGTCCAATCAAGGGCCACCTTGGGTGTCCAGCCCTCTGGCCTTTGAAGCACCTTGGGCGTCCATGCCACGTTGGGCGTCCAGACCAGTGGCCTCTGAGTCTGAGGCGTCCAGTGAATTGCCACCTGGGTCGTCGATGATGTCTTCGTGGAACGCGCCACAGGAACCTGAACCAGAACCTGAGCACTAACAAAGGGCTCACTACTTGGTCTTTAAAGGACGAACTTAGGTTGGTGACTTGCGACGAACCAAAATTTGGTTTTGTGACCAGACGGAATTTTGGTCTTTGGGCTGCAGACCGTGCAGTCCTTCGACGCACAACGTGTGGAAAAAATCACGAGCTTGGTCTGTGGATGATGAAGCAGCCACCAGTTTTCACACTCCTTGCTTGATTGTTTTTTTATTGTGTTCCCTGAGGTCTCTTCTTCACTATGCAGCCACTTGCGACGCGAGGCCGGGTTGCAATCTTTTTGGAAATTTCAGTCAGTGTCATCAAAAAAGTTTCCATTTATGATAATCATATTATGACCGAATCACTTAAGCTGTCCCACCTGCCTCCCAGTTACCCACAACGGTTGATGTTGTGCATGGATGAGCAGGTCACCAAACTTTGAGCCTTTGAACTTGAACAATAATGTGAAACATGGATTTGTAAATGAAAATACTCCTCTTAAGCCATTGTCAGAATTTGAACATACTTTCTGTGCCACAACGTGTGACTTCTGAAACCACATGCCACCTCGAAATGGCCACGCTTCCAGGCCAAATGGCGCAAATGCAGGCCTAGATTGTTTCTGCTTCAAGCGGAATGAAGTGGCGTGCATTTGAGCCCGAAGGTGAGAATGTGTGATGAAGTTGCAATTGTCATGCGTGTGGCGGGGCGCCAAACATGTCTGCAAGACCAAACCCCCATCATAGCAATTCTCAATCAGTCTCAGTGTCAAGCTCAAGTTTCATCACTCAAATTCAATGACTTTGCAACGGTTCAGACTCAAATTTCAGAATCCAAAATTTGCATGTCGTTGTGCGCAACCACACAAAAATCATATTCGTACCCGCGTTCGGGCCCACGTCGTTCGTACCCGCGTTCGGGCCCACGTCGTTCGTACCCGCCTTCGGGCCCACGTCGTTCGTACCTGCGTTCGGCCCCATGTCCCGTCAGCCAAGATTTTGATTTCGAATTCTTTGAGTGACTCTCATGTGCAACAAAGGTGGAGGACCTCCATCCCCGATGCACGGTCGTACCCAGGTTCGGCCGTACATTCACCTATGATGCTGTTTGCCCCCGTCAGTCAACCGATCCCATGTAGCATCATAGGATGATGTACGGCCGAACCTGGGTACGACTGTACATGGGGGATGGAGGACCTCCACCTTTGATGCACGAAAGAGTCAATGATTCTCAGCAACATTCGAAGATCAAACCCGTCAGTGGACAGTTCAGTCTTCATTCATCGTGAATGCCTGCTGTGGCAGGACCCAGTCGTGGCGGCAAAGCTGATGAGATTCACACTCATGGCGCCCCTGGCCAGATTACCTGCACATGTGCTGCTCTTGATATTGCGTGTCAACATACTGCTGTGGGTAGGAGAATCATGGGAGGTCCAGAGCCAAGTTTAGGTGTCATTGATCCCCGCCAGCATGGCCCAGTGGTCTTGGAAAACTCGATACGCCCTTCTTGGTGGACCTCATGTATCACTTCCGGGTACCATGTTCAAGTTGCGTTGTGATTGTGATTGTGATTGTGATTGTGAATGGAAACTACAGCCTTGGCTCTGAAGGCATTTGCCCTGGCTCTAAAGGCCAGCAGGGGCTTTGCACCACCAATAGCCATGGAACCCTATTTCAATCCCATGGAGATGTGGCGACGGATCCTTGCCATGGTCATCTATGTCACGAAGCGCTTGACACCTTTGGTCACCGGACTAGTGCCACCCTTACCTTTGATGTTCAACCAGAAGAGCACTTTACAAGCCCAGCTTCGAGGAATACCCAACGAGCCCAAGGATCCCTCCGACTCAACGAGCCAGGCTTCGTGGGACATCTTGGACGCAGTGGAGATGGAGAGCTCACACCAGAGAGAGATCACACCAGAGAGCCAAGACATGTCCAGTGGAGAGATCACACCAGAGATCTACCTGATGATGGGAACACCGCCACTGTGTCTTCATCGGAAAGGGGCCCAATTGGCAGTGAGCCGGAGCCGCAACGAAAAAACACTTTATTGGATGTGCTCTCTGCAAGGAAAAGATCGATGCGACTTCTTCGCGTGGACAGAGCATCAGCCCCTGATCAAAAGGACAGATCACAAGGTTGGGTGCAATCACCTCTACACAACCAAGGCCGGAACGAATGCCTTCAAGATCCAAAAAAGATGCCTGCAATGCCACAAGATCATCTTTGAAGAGAAGACTGCGCTTGGCGCGGCCAAGGCTTTAGAGAAGATATCGCGGAATGCACATATGCACCGCCATCAGGGCTAGGTAGCTTGACACACGAGCCCGTCATCGAGCGATACCGATTGAGTGCTGATAAGGCAAATGATGAATTAGTAATTAAAAGTTGCTGGCCCGGTATCTTGAGACAGCAGGACCTCCTTGCTTCAAAAAGGCGTTAAAAAGGACGATGCTTCAGTAGGACCTTCTTGCTGTCAGGCGACGTAACAATTTACGTGTGCTTGGACGTTGTTACTTGTCCGGCCAGGCCATCTGCTCCGCTTGTCGGAGGCTTTGAACCACACATCAGACAAGTCCACTTTATAGTACAGCCTGAACATTGTGTTGTAAACCAGATTTTCTGACAGAGCATTTGTTGAATTTAAGTCGAATGTTCTGACTTAGATTTTCTGAATCAGAGTTATTTTCGGACTATGATGTTCTGATTGAGTATTTTATCATTGGGTTTCTGTGATTTTCTGAGCATGATAGTTAAGTTACTATTTCTGAGTTTGATTTTCAGTTTTGCTTTTTGACTTTGATTTTGTGAGTGACGAGATGATGCAACTTCCCCGCTTGCAAGGTGTTGCCCACGGCGGTGCGCTCTGCTCTCCCCCAGGTCACGGACTCAGACTGTCAGTCAGACATGATGCTTCAGATAAATTGGCTATTTTTACAGAAGCCTTCAGTCATGTTCACATTCAGAGGCCTTCATTACAAATTCTTAGTCTTTTTCATTCAGATTCACTGTCCTTTTCAGGTTCACATTCTTTTTCATTCACTTTCAAGAAATTATTCATTCAGATTCACAAGAATCTTTGTCACATTCAGACTTACTAATGTTTTGCAAGCAACCTTGAACTTGCATTGATTCATGTATTTGCAGCAGTTTTGTGGTCAGCTACCGGCCCTGCCCACTGTCAAACAAATGTCAGTCATGTGTTCTCAAGCTAAATGGCAACGTTCCACATCAACCACTCAACACATCACACTTTCCACTGTCATCATTTTCCGACACTGTAGCTTAGGGCAATTACTGACCTTTTTAATAGCCTTCCTCTCAGCCATGCAGTGCCCGGCATGCGACAGACTGTTGCCAAAAAACTTCTTCGCAGATTCGTTGTGGAGGTGGCAACAGGGTGGTGGCCCTGAGCCCGATTGGGTGTGGTGCTGCAGGGCATGCGAGCTGCAAAAGCCGGTGGATCAGAAGACGACATGGTGGTTTTGGAAGAAATTCCTCTACCAGTTCAAAAAACTGGAGCGCCACGGTGTCCCAGAACTCCTTGAGGAATACCCCCAGGTTCATCGTGCCTCGCTCATGTTCAATGATTTGTCGGATGGTTCAATAGTTTAAGTCTGTATTGGTCGGACACATTTTCCATGACAAAACGCCACCATGTTGAATCTGTGTTGACTGTGTTGCTTCCTTTTTCAACCAAGGCAACGTCAACCATGATGCGTGGCACCTGCGTGCTGATGCACCTCGGCTGGGCCACAAAATCCCGGCTTTGCTGTTGCGTCTGCTGGGATGCAATCACTTCGACACGCCTTGTGGAGGCGGAAGGTGGTTCGAAGCGTTCATGGAGCACTCGCGACAGGCCAACTTGGACGATGTGGCTGACGCGATGGAGAAAAGTGCTTGGTATCTGTGGCAGACTTTGAAGTACAGCTCTTATGACCACAATGAAATAGATGCCATGATCACGATCAGCGTTCAACTTCACAGCCTCGAGAAGGAGATCTGGAGCAAAGTAGGCTGGATGGATCGTGCAGCAGCACAGGCTATTACTAATTAATTGGCAAGTTTTGCCTGTAATAAGGGTTATCCACCATGTGGGTGTTCAGTCAGAACTTGCAAAAAAGCAGCGGTCACCCCATGACAAAGTTCCAAAAGTTTGGCAAGGACTATGGTGAAGAACCCTCTAGGGCCTTTTTGAAGGCACGGAATGGATCTAAAACAGATTCCCACCCATAGAGCGTTCAAGATGTGGAAAAAAGGCCATCGCAGGAAGTTACGGTCAATTGTTTGTACATGTGTATATGTGTATAATACTGTATACCGGCTTTGACGTTTGAAGGCACATGCTTTCCTTTTCCGTGGACCTTTGCTTCA
>CAXAMN010023751.1:0-11830 GCA_963970005.1 Durusdinium trenchii
TCTTGCTTCGTTTAATCTCCAAATGACGTACTGTATATATATATATACATACATACTCCTTCAGAATAGTAGTTCTTGCTCTGCTGGAAACAAAAGAAGCTCAAACTGCACATTGCGTCACTTTCTTTCTGTTCTTTAGATCATGTCATCATGCCCGCTGATTTATGATGACCGTTACATTGCTTGCAAAGCCTCAAGCTCTGCTGGCGTCACCATGTTGGCCTCCACTTCCGCCTCCTCTTCCTCACGACAGTCAAGCAGACCGGTCCAGCATCGGGAGTCTCAGAATGACACACATGATAGAACCTGTTGCTAGTGATTATTTCCATCACCAAATGTCTGTCAATTCCCGTCTCCTTTGATTCGTGTGTTTGTTGATACCAAATTGGAAGGACAATGGCAAATAAGCGGCACTGGCCTGACGGCTTCCGCCTGCTTGCATAAGTACATGTACTGCTTGTGTCCAATCCTTTATGAACCTCCTTGTCTGCATTGCTTGGCTTGTTCATGCATAATGGTTGTGTGAGAAGCTCATTATAATATATATAAGCAACACATATGTATGGACGACAACAGATTATTTCTGATAGTCACCAACAGGGGCTCATTTCTTCTATTTCCACTAGCTCAGGAACTTCAGCGTGTCTTGCGCGCTTTCGGGCCTGCGGCTCTGCTTGCGTCTCCGTGTCGACCTCTTCCTCTACCTGCATCAACTGAACTTTCTTTCCCCCAAGGCTCTCAGAAGTCAAGTCCGGCAGGCCAAAGTCCGTCTTTCAAACTGCCAAGCATGTATCTGTATCTATCACTTCTGTCAACATGTTTGTCAGTATCTCTTCTGCCCCACTTCACCCAATATCTGCTAGTCCTATTGCATGCCCAGTTTCATTTGCTTGTCCCAATAACAATCTCTCGCTTGGGTGCTTTGTTAAACTTCAGCCCATTGCCCATACAAGCTTGACTCATGCTGCTGTCGCCGTCTCTCTAGTCTCCACTTCCACTTGCATTGATTTGTCCATTTGCCGTTATCGTTTGTTTGTTTGTCTGAATATTATTTGTTGATTAGCCCTGGTCCGTCCCGTCCGCGTCCCGTCCGTCCCGTGATCACATTGGATCTGAGATGGCAATGGTCCACTTTTGGCTGATCTATGTGCCCTTTGGCCTGTGTCTGTCGACACCAAAAACAAACTAAAGGATGATGGCAATCAAAAGGCATTGCGGGTTTGCCTGAGTATCCTGTTGCAGGTATTCAACAAAGAAAATGATAGTATTCTTTGTATTGAAGAGTGTAGCAACACAAAATGCTCATGATTTTCGGTGAACGGGCATGTAGTGGGCTGGAGGAGTGCCTGATGCTGCTCTGCTTCTTCCGTCTCCAAAGCCTCTTGTACTTCCGCCTGCAGAGCGCGCTTGCCCTGTCGTTGTTTGCCATTAACAACCCAACTGCCCAGGTTGCACAAGTAACAAGTGCATCGCTACGAACGTAACAAGCGCATGGCTTCGGCCAGTAGCAAGAAGCTACTGGTCGCAGCGATGCACTTGTGACGAGATCCTGCTTCTCCAAGAAGCATTTTCGGCCATGTTCTGTCTAGCTCTGCAATTGAAAAAAGAGCAGTGCCTCTCGGTGTCTTAGTTTCTGTTTGCTTTTTATTGGGATGCAGGTTGTAAGGTTGTACATTCCCAGCTGCATCTTCTAAGTCACGCGTTTACCAAAAAAAAGGAGACCCGACAGAAGGGCCAGCGTCAACATTCTCGGAGAATCCCACTCTTTTGATAGCTCTGGCTCCAGGACACTCGAAAAATACATGCCGATCTATATATATATATATGTTGCTACTTCGCTGCTGTCAACTCATAGAGCACGCTATTCCAAGTAGGCTTATCAACAAATGTCGAGACAACAAAAGATTACATGTGATTACCCTGCGCAACTCATGTAAGTCCTTGTCACACAATGTATGCCGCCTTGCTCCACTTGAAGTGGCAAAGCAAAATACCATACACCGTGAACACTCGCATCAATAAACAATACAGACTTTTTTGTTGCATTTAAATTGCCATGGCCTTCCCCAAAACTCTGCCTGAATGATAATTGTAGAAAAATAAACGTGCTGCCGTCTCTGTCTTGACATCCTTCAACCGATGACTGAGTCTTGACATCGTTCCAACTTCCAACAAAAAAAATGGAGGATCGTGAAAGGCCCCGGGGCCCCGGTTGTGTCCTTTTTCTTCCTTTTCCGCTGTTGTGGTTCAACCCCAAGAATTTTGCTTCTGAATCAGCTCCTTTCGGATTGAACATAATTCCAGATGCTTTGTTCTGCACTAAAGGATCCATCGCGAGGCTAAACCCGATCAGCCTGGAACCGCCGACGCAGCAGCTGCCATGGGTAAAGCGAAGCGAATGCGCTGCGATGCTGTGAGAAGGCCTGACATGCGATCATAGCGAGTCGAAGGCATCTGGGTGAAAAACTACCTTGGTGCATGCACTCGCCTGCTTGCCCATCTGTCTTGAAAGCCCCAAACAAAATCCAAAAAGCCGTTCGCTTGGTGGGTTTGGATGCAACAAGAAAAAAAGCATTCTCAAGAACAAAAGGATCGAATCGCATTGAGATTAGCCAAGGACTAGGACTCACGGCCAAATACTCAAATTCGACAGAAACGAACACAGCATCAACCAACAGTAACAGTATATGTTACTGGTTTAAAACAAAAAAACACAACTCATAAAGTTCTGGAGAAGTTGGAATGGCCATGAGTGGATTAACATGTGTGCTTGGGATCGAAAATGACTGTGACATGTGTATGATTCCCGAGTGCTTTGTTAAATGTTAGTCTGAAGCAGAAGTGTGGATCAGTTTCACAATCAACAGAATGGACTTTTGCAAAGGACGGGAACTCAGTGCCTCAGTGCTCAAGTCTGGGCATATGATGTATGCAAATGGTTGACTCATCATGGTCATATTTCGGAAGTTTGGATGCTCCTATGGTGAAACAAAAGGGCAGTTGTTGGCTGAATTCTCCATGAGGAACAAGTGCCACGCTACTAGTAACAGGTGCCTTACTAGTAGTAACAAGAAGCTACTAGGACCTTTTCGCGCGCGCTTTTGGTGAGATCTTTCTGAACTCGCTGAACCCGGACGAGTCCTGCGCGAGGAATCGGTCGTCCTGGGTTTCGAACGCCACCAACCCGATGTCCCAGGAAAACAAATACAAGTTAATTTAAGGATTTCTAGGTTTGGGCGAGGTTGTCCTTAGCTTGTGGCTCTGGTTTCTTGGCAAACCATCATCTCCAACACGTCACGGCAACTCAGCAACTTCAGAGTGCTTTCCAAACATCACACGGTCGCCCTTGCCAGGCCTGCTCCCCTTGCTCTGCCGGCGTCTCCCGGTTGGTGTCCGCTTCCACCTGCAGCAACGGCGCTATCAGTGGCATTTCTGACCCCACCTTTGCCTTGTGAGCGCAACACTTTGCTCTCTCGTGCAAGGTCCCATGTCGGACACGGACACGGAAAAGAGCGGTCTTCATATGAAGCAACAAGCCGCAAACAACTAGCTTCAAATCTGCAAGCAAAGCTATCAAGTTCCTTTTGCTATTCGGTTGGAGGCGCTCTAGGGTGGAGCCCATTGCTAGTAGGTTGGAGGCCATAGCTACTAAAAAAGGCCCCTCGAGTCATTGGACCTGGAGACTGGGGGTATGTCAATAAGCCGCACATCGTCGGCGCACGCCGCGGGCCCCACGACCTGCTCCGTGGTGTCGATCTCCACTGCCTGCCAGCAAACGATAGGCTGCGTGGGACTGCGTGGGAACAGCCAATTCCAAGGTGAAACTTGAATTTTGTTCCTGTTCAGCAAATTTCTGCTGAATGCTGCTACACCCTGTTAATTACCACCTCTGATGATGGCATGTTTTGGCATAGTTTTCTTGTGTTCTCTTGGACGGCTCAATGTCAACGTCACTTTGTCTACGGGACAGGCCGTGAAGGACATTACAATATATAGTTCTGTGTCCTTTGGTTCCTATGTCTGTCCCAGAAACCAAACAATCCTAACTCCCAACTGCGTTTCAATAAGCGCACCCCTTAAAATAGAAACGCGTGTTTCCCGCCCAAAACCAATCCTAGTCGGGATTGAAATTGTGCCCTTATGTCCATTGAAAACACAAACAACATATTCCTAGTCATTCCCACGCAACTTGTTGGTTTTGGAGAGGTTCCCACATGTTCCAATATAGGTAGCAGGTCGTACACCAGGATATTGACATGTTCATTATAATGTTCATAACATGAATTGGTTTCTGAATTCGTCCTTCTTCAAACAGATTCCCAAGGGCCTTATATTCCGGGGAATGGGATGGGACTGCAAATTGTCATTGGTCAAGACCATGCCCCTCAACAATAAGCGTACCTCTATTTCTCAAAAACCTCCAGAATTTCTTCATTGGGCCCCTTTTGTAGGTAGATAGTACGGACTGAGAATGGACCATGGCAAGTCAGTCGGCACAACGCAGGCAAGAGAACCTCATGATGCTCTGCCACCGGCTCCACTTCCTCCTCCAATTCTGCCTAAAGCGGCTGGCGGCCACATGTATTCCACATGTGAACTGGTTCTTGCAACTCATTGTCTACATTGCTGCTTCACAAGCATGTTGCGTCTCTTTGTTTTCTGTGTCCGTATCCGTAAATCACATCGGTTGATGTTGTACGCATTTGTCAAACCACTTGACCCCGTTCCTGGATTCAACAGGTTCCTTAGTTCCAACGTCGGGGCTTCAGGGCCTCTTGCAGTATAGAATCAGAAGTTACTAGTAACAAGGGCATCCCTACTAGCAACAAGGGCATTACTACTAGTAGCAAGAAGCTACTAGTTACTGGTACGTTACTGCGACGTTGCAGGCCTGCGGCTCTGCTGTTGCCATGTCGGCCTCTTCCTGGATCAATGCACAAAGTCCGACGCGAATACCTATAACAAATCATCCAGGTTCCCGTGGTGCCCGCCACATGATGATTTGGTGGCTTTTTGTCTTCAGCTGTCACGTGCCTTAGCTACAACATAAAAGAATGTCCTTACAGTGACTTGGTTCAAGCTAACGCATTGTTGCTTTGGCTTGCATGCCGAGCAAGTCGGTGATGTTTTCCAAGATCTTGTTCTTGTCTATGCTAAAAGCTTGCCTCGTGTCATGGTATTTATGCACTCCAAACACAAAGCGGTCAAGGCAAATGACTTGGGAGTGTGTGTGTGTGTGTTCCTGAGTATAAGTTTAAATCCCATGTGTTCCGGGAAAGTATAGGAGCTCCATGACGTGGATATACCAATCTCTGTGTAGACCCTCCACCTTCTTTGACCACAAAGAACTCTCAGGTCTTTGGCCAAGGACATGGCGGCACATCACTTACTACAAAGAGTCATCTTTGCCATCATCTTTGTAGCAATATGAAAATGATGATGTTGTTGTTGTTGATGATGACAATGATACTAGAGAATTTCCACTTCTTGTCCAACGATTACCTATCTGGAGATGTCATTTAATGACACGGGAGTCGGCGTTTTCGGCCTCGCGACCACGGCCAACCATCCGTGCCGATGCCCAACTCGCTCGCAGGCGCTGCAGCGCGGAGACGACCTCGCGCGCGGGCGCGGGCGCGGCGCGAAAAGCGCTCAGCGGCCGAATGGATCAATCCCTGTAGTTCCTTGGCTCCCCTGTTAAATGGTGAATATGGATACCTCCAGCTCATTTGCTCCCTCCTGAGCACAAGCTAGCAAAGGTTGCCAGGTGGCTGATTGGTGTTTGTTTTGAATCTCTTGGATCGCCAAAAGCTCATTGCTGTTGATTTTGGTGAGGAATCTGATATCGCTGTCACAAAAACAATGGTGCAAGCGGATGTGCATACCCCCGATCCAAGTGTGGGCCTAGCTTGCATACCTCTGCTACCTCTGAGGTGAGTAGAATCCAGAAGTGAGCTTTGTAGTGGAATAGTCTTTGCCAGGACACATGTTTCTCTTTGGTGAGTATCCACACAGATCCGGTTTCTTGCTAGCAATATATAATTTTCTTGTGTGTAGAAGACACTGCGTCTGCCGACTTGCCCAAGGTGCATGGGTCTAGAGTCTAGTGTGGCACATAGCAGGAGCACACGCTGCAGTCACGCTGTACTGTTCAAGCACGGAACAGGCACAGGGAATGGCACAGGTATAGTAGCTGCAGCATGGAAGAAAGTCACCAGCAATGTCAGTGATAAAGGGTTTCGGAAGCAAGCTGCCTTGACCAAAAAAGTTGGCTGGCATGCAAGCAACTCGACACCTAAATACAATCATTCTTAAAGTTTGGTTGATCCTCTTTGATTGTGGCTAAGAGACAACATGGAACAATTGAGCAGCAAATTGGTGTTTCTCGTTTTAGCAATTTGATACCCTTCCCAACTGTCCTTGGCCCATCGCCAGCTCTAACTGCTAGGGATTGCACCATGTCACGCGCTGATGCCACCGATGCATTCTCTGCTTCTGCCTGCACTCGGAGCAAGAACCTGACTGAAGTCCTTCACATGCATTGTGGGCATCTGCAAGTCATGTATTATCATGCACAAAGCACAATTCCTCGGCCTATCCCATATTTTTTGACTGGCCCAACCGCCTCAACCCGTCTCTGCATCTGCGCTGATTCTACCCACACCCACAACTTCAGATCCTTGCAACAACTTTGTAGCGTCATTTCTCAAAAATGCTATCATCCCCACGGCTTAAAAGACAACACACATGTCCCCGTCATCCTTCGGATCTCGACCGCCTCCGAAGGGGTTGAATCCGACTCCAGCTCTGCCTGGGGCAAGAACACTTCCTTGTCCAAGGGGCTTGTCAGGAACCTTCAGAGGGTCCTGGTAAGGTAGGAAGCTACAAACCTCAGGTGTGGGGAAACTCAAGGTCTCAAGGTCCTAGAAAACTGGCAAGTAGCCCAGGGCCCAAGCAAAAGGTAGAGGGTGACACCCATACCCAATGTTGTATGATTATCCATCCCACAGTAGAACAGGCCGCTCCAGATCCCAAAAACAAGTGGCCAAGCAGCCAAGCCAAGAAATCTGCTTGACTACTGGCACTGACTGAGAACTCCCTGTGGCAAGCAAGAAAAATAACACTAGCTAAGATTTAAAGAGGATGTCTGGAAATATTGACTCCCAGAGTCCAACCCCCAAACTGGGGAAAACTGTCGCCGGAACAATGCTTCCACGTAACGGAAGAGACACCACCACCAGCAGCAGTACCAGCAGCAGCACCACCACCGCCCAACACCAATTAATCTTATTTTAATTCTAATAGCTTCTTGTTACTACTAGTAAGGCACTTGTTACTACTAGCGTGGCACTTGTTACTACTAGCGTGGCACTTGCTACTAGTAGCGTGGCACCTGTTACTACTAGCTTCTTGTTAACACCTTTGCTTCCAATGAGATCAATCGACCCGGTGACGTCCCACAGCCGCAGCCTGCGCCGCCTGCGCGGCCTCCGACTCTGGTGACTCCACTGCTGTCTTCACCTGCATTTGCACAAATAAGGTTTGAGGTGTCATCATACCTTGTAACGCTACATGAGTCAAGTGCTGATTGCAAGTCTTTCAAAACTTTACATGTTGCAGTCCGTGCTTTCCACAGCAGTTTCTGACTGAATGAGGACGAAGCGCGAAACGTTGGCATCTTTAGTTGATGGGTGTGTGCATTCAGCTGCGGGCGAAGGCAGTTTGGTGTGAGCTACTATCTCTCGAGTTGTCAGAAGGCACCCTCGCATCTACTTCAATCACATAGTGCAACACATAATAACAAATACTGTAGCCATGTGATACCTAGAAATATGTTCAACAGGGCCCTCATTTCACTGCCTGCAATCTTCAGGAATCATACTATATCAGCTTATATAAATATATTGCCATACTCTCCCACTTTTGGCTCAGTAGAATGGAACACTTCAGTTGAACAAGAAATGAAGAACATGCTTTTCCTCTCTTGACATCAGGTGAGGCGATGTTGGTCAAGGAGTGACAATTGAGCGAAGACATGTTCACAAATGATGGCTTGGGTCTCTGAGAAGCATTGAGAAACAGGAAGTCAGTCATCATTGAGGGAGATTTCAACACCTGGCAGGTCCCAGCACCGGTCTCTCAGCACAGCTGATGGAGGTCGAACGAACAGCTGATGGAGGTCGAACGATGGAACGATCTTGATACTTGACTCCTTTTCAAGGCACTTTGAGACTCCACCTGAACATCTTCACCATGAATTCATCTGAATTTGCTAAAGACATATTCATGGAAACTGGAAACATGTATACATATGTATACGGATTGAGTTGGTACAGTAGTTATCTGATAAAGCAGGAGATAAAACCATACATTTACGATCATTTACGTCCTATCTCAACATATTCACCATGTCCAGTTCTACAGCCACACCTTTGGAATATTAATGGATATTAATGGCATTTCATGGCTCTTCAGCGTCTTTAGGTCCGTTTTGAACAAGTCTTTTGGGTCCATCTTTGTGCACGGTCACCAGCATGTTACATGCTGAAGTTCGACTCCACGTAGCTCTTTTCGATCTGAAACAAGTAAAAAGGTGTGACCAAAAGGTAGTGATACATTCAAGTAACACAAAACGCTGGTGACTTGGGAATTTGGGAAAGGTCATGCTGCCACCGCTCTCCAGAAACCCTTTCAGCAATGCAAAAGATATATAGACCGAAGCACAATGCTGTTGAATTTCTGGACCTCTAACATTGACTGATGAATAGTACCCCGATTAGATAGGGCAATCGATTGCCTAGTATACTAGTACCCCTGGCCTAGGTGAAGCACAAGCACCGAAAGCCTCCGAAAAAGCACAATTCGATATGCCCATCCAGGTAGGGTCTCAAAATAAAACACTCTGAAATACACTCCCGAAAACTAACATGGACCCTGAGAATGGTACCCTCATAGACTGTTTTCCTCCACATACCAGTGGTTTTCAGGGTCTATGATAGTTTTCAGTGGGGTACTCTGAACCTCAACCAAAACTGCAGAAACTCAGTTTCAGCCTCCGGAGACCATTGCCATCGCCGCACTCTTGAGGCCTGCAAAGGACTAGAAGCTTGCTACGTATGAGTCGCACAGGAGGGAAATGGCACCAAGGTGGCCTCAAAGACCGGGTGTGCAAGGAGTTCTTTGGGAGATTTGAGTGCTTGGAAGGTTTAGAATTCAGAGGCTCCATGATGCTCAAATGTTCTTTCGGATCTGTTGAACAGTCTGTTTGGGGTTCTGTTGAACAGTTTGGGTTCTGCAGAATATTTTGCGGGGATGAACTCTGAACAACAGTTATGTTGTTGGGGAAGTTCTGGTTCTGCGGACATCTCCGGCTTTGTATGTCTGAGAAATGGTGGGTGACACTTGCACAATGTGGAACCACACAATCTACCTGACAGCACCAACGACAAAAGGCCTTCGCACCCATCGGCACCTCTCCCAGGGTTGGGAACACACGTAGAACGAAGACAGTGGATAGAATATGCTTTTGACATGACAGGTGATGAGACAATATCTTGTTGCTTCATCTATTCCTGGAGGAAATACATCTGAACCAGAAAGGGAAGTCAAAACGTGGGCTTTTCAATACGATAGACCTTCTTTGATTGAGGCTTGATTGAGCTCATGCAGCGCACTCAAGTGCACATACCAAGTATTGCCGTAAGCCAACTACTCTAGGATGGAAAGAAGAAAGAACCTTTGCTTCAGCTGGAGGGAACTGCACCTTTATGCATAAATTAAAAGTATAGATCATCACGAGTCTATTACCCTTCTGGTCAACCGCAAAAGGACATGGCAACCCTTTGGCGGAAGCAGGAAGCTTCAAGCCCGAATCCGGCCCTGCATGTTCATGATGACCAGAAGGGTAGATCCAAACTCCCTCTACAACTGGCCTGGCTTCGTTCAAGGGAACCCAGTTCCAGCTCCAGCTCCGCCTGCGCCAGCGAGAAGGACCACAAAAAAAATCAAGGGATGCAGGAAATCCACCATCTTCCAAAACAGGGTTTCTGCCATTAGCAACACCTTGGGGTAGTCATCAACATTGATGACTTGGAGCGACATAGTGACTTGGAGCCAAATGAAATACCAAGCAACATCAAGCAACGTGTTGATGTCGGTTCCGCACCCCGTTCCCCACACTGAAGAAGGCCTCAGGCTCAGCTGGAAGCCCAAGCTGGACTTCCACCTGCAGCGTCTTCGAGTGCTCCATTGACCATCTGAGATTCGGTCGATGATGTGCGTCCTTTGTCTATCCTACTACCAGTAAAATATAGTAAAATAGTGATAATTGCTTTCCACTGTTAGAGGTAATAGCACCCAAGGTATGAATATGTACGACTACAAGATCTACAAGAGCCACATGCCAGCTATGCTGGTCTGCCGCAGCTGTCAAGCTCACATCGAACATCGGCTTCGAGCATACCCGGCACTTGTGTGAGGTCTGATGAGATCTCTGCGGCAAAGGAAAGGACCTACAATAGCTGTGACCATGTATTATCCCTATAGAAGTCCACAGGAGTATGTTTGGCACCACTAAAGATTCCTGGACAAACAGGTCATCTAGTCAGACAGTTTGGAAAAATCTCATCAGGACAACCCAGACACTCCATGGGACTGCCATAGGACTGCCGCCCCAATTGACGCACCACCCCTGGCCGTTTCTCGGCAGTCCGTCCATGGCAGTCCCAGTAGCCGGTCGTGTCTGGGAGTCCCAGACAGGTCGACGATCTTTCACTGAGTCGAAGCCCGACTGAGCGTTCGCGACATCGACAGGTCAACGACTCGCGCCTCGAGTCCATGTGGTGTCTCCATCCGGACGTCGTCCTGCGTTTCCGAAGGGAACGGGAACCAGCGGTATGCGCACTTCGGTACGGCCAGCGGTATGCGCTGTGTGCTTGGTGGTTCCAGGATGTCTATCTCCCAAATGAGTCTACTCAATGGTGGCATCCTTCACTGGGAATGGTCCAATTGAACGCATACCGCATACCCTTTGAGGTTCTTGCACGTTGCATATTTGGCTCTTGAAACTCCTTGTCCTGACCTTTGTAGCCGGTCACTCGTGACTAGTGGGTACGGTCTTGGCCAAGAAGGACGGTGGGAAGGAGCTTTCAGTATCACATACACTGAAATGATTGCGATTCCACAGGAATTATGTATATACCATGATATACCTGGACATGGACATCTATGAATTTCAATGGATTTCAATGAATTTCATGTATTGGAGAGCCAACAACAATCACAGCGTTGGAAATCTTTCAGACCAGTCATTGGTGGGGCACACTCTGTGCAACTTTCTGAAGTCCGGACATAGCAAGCGCTCTCAATGCCTGGCCTGCACTAAGGGCGCATCTTCAGTTTTGGCTGCTGATGCTATTGCTGATGCTGCTAGTGCCGCATTGCCAGTGGCTTCAGACTCAGCAGCTGCATCTGCAAGAGCAGCAGCCCTCTGACGCTTGCTTCGCAACCATCTCTGTTGGGTGCAGCCCAGTGGTTGCGGGCTACCTCTGCGCTTCTTGGGCAATCTTCTCCACTGGCTTTCAGAAGATTCCCTGAAGTTGTCTGGTTCAGCAACTTCTCTGGCTGGCGTCTCTGCTGCTTCTCGCTCTGCGTCTGTTGCTGCCATGTGCACTAATTCTTGTTCTGAGGAGTCTCTTCCTGTTGTCTTCATGATTGTTCCTTCTTGTTCTCCAGCTGGTTGGGCCTCTCTCTCCGATGTTTCTTGTTCTGCAGTGTCTTTTGCTGCCATCTGCGCTGCTTCTGGTTCTGAAGTTTCTCGTGCTGTCATCTC
>CAXAMN010023751.1:11840-116085 GCA_963970005.1 Durusdinium trenchii
TGTTCAGCAGCTTCGTTGGTTTCTTTCCCTTCTGTTTCTTGCTCTGCCATCTGCACTGCTTGTGGTTCTGAGGCTTGCCTTCCTGTTGTCTCGATGATTGTTCCTTCTTCTTCTGCAGCTTCTTTGGCTGCTGTCTCCGCAGTTGTTTGTTCTGCAGCTTCGTTTGCCACTATCTGCGCTGCTTCGTGTTCAGAAGATTCTCCTACTACCATCTCAATGTCTGCTCCTTTTTGTTCAGCAGCTTCCGTGGCTCTCTTCCCTGCAGCTTCTAGCTCTACAGCTTCTTCTGCTGCTATCTGCACTCCTGGTGGTTCGGAGGCTTCAACTGCTGCCATCTCAATGTCGGATCCTGTTTGTTTAGCAGCTTCTTTGGCTGCTCTCCCTGCTGTTTCTTGATCTACACTTTCTCTTGCTTCCATCTCTGCTGCTTCTCTTTCTGCGTTTTTTTTTTGCCGATGCTGCTTCTGCTGCTGCTGCTGCTGCTGCTGCTTCTTGCTCTGCAGCTTGTCTTGCTGCCATCTCGGCTGCCTCTCGTTCTGCAGCTTCTATTGCTGCCATCTCTGCTGCCATTCGTTCCGCAACTTCTATTGCTGCCAGTTCTGCTGCCATTCGTTCCGCAGCTTCTATTGCCGCCATCTCTGCTGCCGCAGCTTCTCTTGCTGCCATCTCGGCGGCTTCTCGTTCTGCAGCTTCTATTGCCGCCATCTCTGCTGCCATTCGTTCCGCAGCTTCTATTGCTGCCATCTCTGCTGCAATTCGTTCTGCAGCTTCTCTTGCTGCCATCTCTGCTGCCAATCGTTCTGCAGCTTCTTTGGCTGCCTTCTCAGCTGCTTCTCGTTCAGCAGCTTCTTTGGCTGCTTTCTCTGCTGCTGCTTTTTCAGCAGCTTCTTTGGCTGCTTTTTCCTCTGCTTCTCGTTGCGCAGCCGCTTTTGCAGCTCTGCTTGCCGTGTCCCTCAAGTGAAGTAGCAAGTTCTTGGCCTGCACCTTGGCCTGTCCATGTAAAGAATACAAGCAAGAACTGTTCGTTATATTAAAGCTGTTTATCTCTGTCAGTATCAGGAGGCTCGAAGAATAATGCCTCTCATTTATTAGGACCGGACCCAACAAAAAGCTCCTGTCAAAATATCTCAATCTTCACGAAAACCCTCCGGCTGTTGGGACAACAAGCGGCTCGGAACGAAAAATATTGGAGTGGACTCCTATGGACTCCTCACCTGTTCGGAAGAGAAAGTTGATTCGAAGGAATTCTGGGGTGCACTCGGCAAGTTCAAGTGTAGAATCTGAAAAATGGACGAACGGACGAACCATTTTTCATCTGTTCTGTGTTTCACTTGTCGGGTGAATGCCACGGCTCTGGGAAAACATATTGCACCACCTGACGTAGATAGAGAATATATGGCAAGAAGCTACTATATAGTAGCAAGAAGCTACTAGGTTACGTTGGAGGCCATTACTACTAGTAGCAAGAAGCTACTAGTAACAAACATAGGCCTGAAAAATCAAGAAATAAGGTATTTACTGTTGTAGTTGTACCCCAGCATTTAAGGTGGTCGGTGGAGGATTTCTTGAAAAACAGCGCCGCTTTCCTTACACCGGCAGCATCGTGGGTTCCTGGGAACTGGGGAACAACTCTTACGGGTTCAGTTGTCTCAGGATCCCAAATTGAGACATACAACATCATATATACATCATACAACCCAATCCTCCATCTACATCCAGAATGTCTGTCTTTTCATCGGAACCGCAACCCAAGTTCGGCAGAACGTCTGCACAGTTGAAAGAACAATCCAAGGTCTATCCTATGATAGTGGCACCGTGGAAACCGCCTTCCACAGTACTGAAGACCAAGGGTTGTTGACTTAATGTTTCATGCAGACGACCCCTGTGATCTCAATCTCTCCATTTTGAGGCGCCTCCAAGTCTCTCAGTCGTTGGAGACGATCCTCAAGGTTCTTCTTCTTGGTTTCCTTTCTGCTTCGGGTCGGCCGGGCCAAAAGAGAGACACCATGAGCTCAACCCAAATGTGATGCACCTCAGTTGATTCTCCAATTTGGACCACCATAGATACTTCTTCAACTTTTAAGGCACTGCCACTGCCGCAACTCTACTTGGAAGATGCTGGTGAATGGGATGGCTCGAGAGATTCTGCTGTCAACATAACTAGTTGCTTCATTCCCCAGCCAATGATAAATTCTCCTATCCGAGCCATAGAGAGTTGAACATGAGAACCGTATTGCCTTACAGTGTCTTACAGATCCAAAGATGTTATCAGTATTTTGGACCTTGAAACATGAACAACCTTGAACAACCTTTGCAAGACCTCCTGCAAGCGCAACGCAGAACATCCGTCGACCAAACCCTGTGTCTTCCATTTACCTAGACTTACCCCAGTCTCTCCACCGACCACAGTCTTGGCGCCCTCTTCTGGTGGTTGACTTCTCCAAGGTCTCTGAGAGCTGTTTTGTTTTTTGTTTATTCCCAAGCAGGCAGCAGGCATCAATATGGCATCAGACTAATTAGTAGGAAAAAAACACATCTCACAAGAAGGATGATCTCAAATGATGTCAAAAGTATTTCCCTAGCCGCACAACACACACACACACTCATGTATGAACAAACTCTGTGGATAGATTGGCCATCATTGACCTCTGAAACCACCCCAATGCAAGCCACACTGACATAAATGGAGTGTTTGGAGTATTAAAGACCGGTGGCTTTAGGGCTTGCAGTAACAACCGTTGCACTCCCAGTCCTCCTCCTCCACCAGTCTAGCCAACTCCTGCTGCAACTCGACGTTCCTGACCAAAATGACCCAAGGCACCAAAAGCAGTGCACCTCTTCAGTGAAGTAAGCGCTGGAAGAAGCAAGCAGGTGCGGCTCAAACATGGCAAAGCCGATCTAGACTCTGAATTTCACATTGCCACATGTAAAGTTCACATCAGCGGAGACGTTACGTGAATTTAGTGAGAATTCTGCACCTTACAGATTTGCAGAATCCTTTTTTCGCCCCGGCGCGGCGGACAAACGACACCCACCACGGCCTCAAAAGCTTCTCGCAAAGCTGTTGGCATTGCGGTGCCGTGAGAGATGCGGAGCCACTACTGGTCATCAAACGATTGGCCTCCTGGCGATGTCGACCGAGGCACCAACGGTGTGGCATCGGATGGAGCTTGTACGACTGGACCCTCCGACAGCACCTACTGGGTCCAGTGTCGAAGACATCACCAGAATGCGATCCCAGACGGGAGGGGGGACATGACGGGTGAACGCAGTTCTTCAGAAAGAAATGACGCCCTGGTTCCGGTGAACCCCCGAACCTGAAAACCGGTGTCTCCATGGAGGAAGTTAACGGAACATTCCAGTCTGGTCCATGCCATGAGGTTCCATGTGGGTCTTGGAACCTGGGTGTATGGTCATGTTCCTTCAGGATTCCAGCTGGAGGCTGGTCCACATGACCTCCACTCTGACCTCCTCATCCCCCAAAAAACCACCGAGCTTGCTTGGACTCGGGCCCCTAACCGACGCGACGTTCACCGTAGGGCGGTTACGCCTGGTCCAATCCACAGGGCTCCAGCAAAGCCTCGGAGGTGGCGAGGCCAGGAGGTGAAGTGGCTCTGGGGCCGCAAGGTGGAAATCATCTCAGTCAGGAAATCACGTTCGTAGCATCCGATCGCTCCGTTCGTAGTAAGGCCAGGAGCCCCGAGTAAGTAGCGTTCTTGTTTCGAGTTGCGATGCCCTTTGCTCCGTTCGTAGCGTCCTACTTACACTAGGAAATCATCGGTTGCGTGGAACGCCCGGAGTTTGGAGGATGTAAATCCGAACTACTCACTCCACATGGTGTGAACTCCACATCCATGTGACATGTGAGTTTTCCTCGGAGTCTAGTTCTCTCACTGGTGGCGGCTCATCATCACCAATGTTTCTACTCTCTTATGTTCCCTTTAACAGCAGGGTTGCTCTTCTCAGTGTTCTCATCATTCTACATAGAGACGCTACACTTCAAAACAAATTGAGTTGACCTATCTGATACATATCTTCTGTGCTGAATGTCCGCAGCACTTCAGGGTCCCCTTTGCCCAATACACCGAAATATCCCAGTGCACAAGAGGACTTATCCCGCAAAAGGCAATCCAGAAATACACAAGGATCAAAAAGGTCAATGGTATAAATGCACTGGTGCACAGCAAACAGCGGCGACGGACCATGAAGCTACTTTTCTCCACAATGCTAGAAACTCTTGTGCCTCAAAGGGCGGTGCATGTTCCAACCGTGACATGTATGTTCATGCCAACGAAACCTTGCGAAGCCGAAAGGAGTGCTTTCACACTCGTATCAGTTCTCCGACTTTTCAAAAGCCCTGCGCACACCTTCGCGCAGTGGAAAATTCAAAGTCGCCCGCTTCACCGTCTGCCACCATTCCTCAGGCTTGAGGCGCTTGGTCAACAGGTCGGCCATCTGGTCGCCCGTAGGAAGCCAATGCAGAGGTGGGCGCAATGGGCGTTCCGGAGCTGGTTCTCCGGTTCCATGGCGCTGATGCCATTGATGCCTTCCTTCAAGTAGGAGCACCTGTCGAATCCCGGCCAGGTCGATGGCCAATCTCTTCTCACTTGGGGCTCGAGGTACACCTTCTCGGTGTATGTGGTCATACAAGCTCTTGCAATCCGTGATCAAGTGGAGAGGCATGTGCAGACCTGCTTCTTCTGCATCCACCTGCTTTCCAAGCTGGAAGGAGAGCAAGAGGCTCCTGAGGTAGATCGAGGTTTCGATGGCTTCTGAGCAAGCCATCGTTTCACCGGCGAACGTGGAGCGGCACACACGATGGGAGGACCGACTCTTCCAATCCACAATGCTGAAGCGGCCATCTTTTCCTTCTAAGCAGCGGCGGTCGGCAATCACAACCAAAGAGCCCAGCTGCGAGGACAAGGTATGTTTGCCATACCATTCTTCATCGCCAGCCTCCAATTGTGTTCACCATCCACATTGCCCTAAGCCGCATCGTGGTACCCAATCATCACGATGTCATTCTCCGGGATGTAGTGCAAGGCCAAACCTTCATTCTTGTAATTCAAGGCGTCTGCCACCGCCTTGTTGGTCTCCTTGAGATCTCCAACCGTGGGATTCTTCTGCTTCCTCTGGGCCTGGCACACCTGGAACTGCAAGTCTGGCCGAGTCTGTTTGGCTAGCCATGACAAACATCCAATGGTTGTTCGGTTTTCCTCACACTGCTCAGCCGTGGCTGGATCATCATCAGCCATTCCCTGTGTCAGAGTCACCTTTTCCACACGGCTCTGGGTGTAGTTGAGCTGCCGGATGTAGATCACCTCCTCCTGGCATTCATATTCACACCCGAGGTACTCAAAGATGCCGTTCTCCCATTCGTCCACAGGGAACAATCCGGACAACGTCTTCTGCACCATCTCATCAAGTCCCGGCTCAGCTAGCAGCATCAAATCATCGACATGGGTCAAAATTAGTCCCCGTGTGTTGCCGGCCTCGTCCACAAGCATGAAGACGCACGGGTCGATGTAGTTTTGCTTCACGTGCAACTGATGTCCTTCAAAGTCCAACTTCATTTGACATAGCTCCGATGAGAGCTTCATCCACCAGAGCTTGGGTGAAGTGGACAATCCAAAGACCCCCTTGATGATCTCAATCAACTGACCCTTTTGAAGGGTGGGCATGCCTCTTCGTGGTTGTCTAAAATAAAGTTGACGAGGTGCTGAGACTCCATTAAGGAAGGCAGCTCTGATGTCTCCAACAGATGCCCTCCACTTTCGTGCTAGGCTCAACTGCAGGGCCAAGAGCAAAGCATGCCTGGACGTGGTGGGGGCATCGGTGACCATGTCAACAATTCCAAGGTCGGGATCATGTTGTCCAGCCACACAAAGTCGGGCTTTTGCTTTGAGCTTTACAGTTGGATCCACCCGTCGCTTTGCCCGGTTCTTGTCACGATAAAGAAACCTGCAGTTCAAGATGCGGCGGGGGTCCACAGTCTTCTCAACCTCGGCACTCTCAGAGACCGATAGGGCTCGGACAGCTCCAAAGTCGAGGTGCTCTTGCCACTGTTTTAGCTCTGCAGCTTCATACTCGGGTCGTTCTTCCGGAGGAATGAGATGCCAGGGAAGCTCTTTGTCCAGTTGCTTCTCCTTCCCTTTCTCTGTGAGGACTTTCTTGACATAGAAAGGGCGTTCAACCCGGAATGGCTGTTGAGCCCTGAACCTCTTGATGGGCACGGGCACATCGTCAAGGACATGGGCCTTTCGGGCCTCGGACCGGATGGCTTCCGCTCTGGCTTCCACGCTTGCAGCTGCGGCACCTGCTTCATCTGGTGCCTCCATCTCCACATCTTCTCCTCCACGGTCGACAGGACGTAGGTGACCCGGCGCATGGGCATCGATCTCATCTTCACTGCCAAGCTCGTAGAAGGAGCCATCATCCTCAGCCTCCATCAACTGCTTAAGTTCCCTCATGGCCACCCGGATGCGGAGTCCTTCACTGACTTCTTCATGTCGCGCCTCCCGGAGGTGTTCAGGAGCCACAAGCAAACATCTGCCACCCCTGGCGACCCAGTAATTGTGTCCTTCTCGACCAATGACTGAACAGGGTCCAATCCATCGCTTCTTGCCCTTGCCCTCTCGATACACATAGACCAGTTCACCAGGATCGAAGGGCCGCTCAGTGACCCGAGCTCGATGTGCAATGGCTTTAGCGATGGCATCCTTCGACTGGGCTTGATAATAAGCAGCTCGGGCTCCGAGTCTGATCACATGTCTCCTGCCGAAGGCCTCGTCAGTGGTGACGTTATAGAAGGCCGCCAGGTCCTCCTCATCGTTGAAGAGGTCATGATCCCTCAGCTGTGTCCCAAACAGCCACTGTCGAGGCGAGTAACCAGCTTTGGACCGCAGACCATTCTTGGCATCATTGACCGCCGCACAGGCTTCTTTCACATCATCGTCGAGGATTGAGGTTTCCTCGACCAGCTTGGACCAAATTGCTTTCCAAGAGGCTCCGTGACGTTCACATAGACCGTTCTGCCAATGCGCTTGCCCGGCAGAGCACCTGATGACTGTGCACCTTTGATCAAGCAGCTCGAGAAACTTATCCTTGAAGGCTGAGTCCAAGTCGGCCAGCAAGTGCCTTGGTGCGCCTGCCCAAGAAACCCATCCATCTATGAAGGCCGACCCGACTTCCGCTGAAGATATCCCAGGTAGTGGGAGTACAACTTGATAGGTACTGGCCATGTCGACGCAGTTCAAGGCCGGGAGGGCCGTGCTCTCACATGTGTCCAGCCAAATGATGTCCACCGCCACCACCTGGTTGAAGTCCAAAGCGGCTTGTGGTTGCGCCACTCTTGCCGGTCGGGGCCGCCGGTGCTTTTCACATGTCTTGCAAACCAGCTGCTCGGCGGCTCGCACTATGCCCTCCGATGCCCCGCTCAGCCGGAGATGCCTTACCAACTCCCTGGTTGGTGGATGTCCCAGGTTTTGATGAATTCTCTTGAGGGTTGCTGCCACCATAGGCTTGACTTTGCCTTTGAACGAGATCGCCTCAGCTCCATGTGGTAGGTCTTCAGGTTGTCCAGAGTCCTCAACGGCTGGACCAGGTTCGTGCGCTGTGGGAAAATGTGTGGTGACTTCCCTTGCTCCTTTCTTGGCCCAGTCATAGGCCCGGACCACCGCATTGGCAAAGGCGGTCGGGTAGGCAGAAGAAAAAGAAGTATCCCTGCCTTGAATGGGTCGGTGATCATGTCCTCCCTTCTCGCATCGCCTGGACATCAGGCCAGCAAAACAACTGTTGTTGGTGAGAAGCGACATCGCCTTCTTCAGTGGCTGTCCATCAACGCAGCTTGTCAGTTGATACTGACACATGTCAAAGTCTGCGAAGCGGGCCGCCGGGTAGTTGGACAGCTGTTCCATCAGAGGGTGTCTCCAAAGATCACTGCTCCGGGGATTTTCCACAATGACTAGACCCCCCAAGCCGTGTTGCAGCTCGAAGACCTTGGCCGTGAACTCCACCAGAGCCTGTTCTCGCCTCCGGCGTCGACGGAGCTCCTGAGGGCCATAGTTCAACCTGGAGAAGTTGCACCATACAGTGCATGGTGGAGCCATCCAAACCATCCCCGGACGCAGGTGATGTATCTCGGACAGGATCTCTTGTTGCACGTCTTGGGAGCGAAGGTCATGATCATACCTGATATCCCGAGGCTGTAGGACGCCCCGTCGCTTGCGAGCAAATGCCGCCGAGATGCGAGCTTCCCCAGCAAACAGCTCCAAGCAATCGACCTCTGAATCCGAGGAGGATGAAGAAGGTCCACCCCGCTCATAGTGCCTGGGTTGCATGACTGCCCAGGCGTCCCACATAGGGTCACCGACCACATTCTCCGCCCAGCTGCCCACCATAGCAGAGGCAGCCAACATGACCTGGAAGACGCTCATGACTCCATCGCGAACTTTCCTCAGGTTTGAACGGGCTTGTAGACGGCGTTGCCTCATACCCGCCCGGGCTCGGTCACGTGGCGATAGAGTCTCGTTGCCAGAGCTGGTCATGTTGTCACCATCTTCAATCTCATAGTGTTGGTCCCTGCCAACCTCATAGTTACCAGCCTCCTCATTCGCCAGGTTATGGGTGAAGGTCACCGCCCCACCCGCGTTCTGGCCCGTCTCATCCGCAGTCTCATAGGCCTGGTACCGGTCGCCCCCGGTCTCATAGCGCCCCCGGGCAAGAGAAGTCGCGGGCAAGGTTCCGCCACCCCTTTCAACTAGGCTTTGGACTGGCGTTTCTTGAGGGCAGAGATCTGGCCCTCCAGTGCTCGAATCTGCTCCTCCGCGCTCTCGTCCTCCTCCACGATGTCGCTCTCCGTCATCTCCGCAGCTCCCTTCTTCTTGGGCGGGGTCCGCATCACATGCCATGACTCGTCAGATGAACTGGGAGCCGCCGATTGCTTCTTCGTCCTTGGCGGAGGGATCAGTGCCAGGGCTTCGGGATCGCGACCCAAGTCTGCCTTCGTGTTGGTCGAGACGCCCGTCTCTTTGCGACGGAGCAGATCCCCTTTGGCCCAAGTCGCCAACCTGACCAAGTCTTCGTGGGAGTTCGGATTGCCCTTCTCCTGGATGGCCCAGTGCAGGTAGGGCTCGGGAACCTCCTGGTACATGTAGCCCTTGAAGCGTCCGAACGGTACCACCGTCTGGCTCGGGGTGCTGCGATGATCTCGAATCAACTTGATCATGAGCCCCCGTGTAGGCTTCGTGGGCAGTGAGATCCCCTCCTTCTCGGCCAAGTCCACCAGCTCCTGCAGCTTGAGCGAAGTGAGGCCCTTCATCTTGTCGTTGACCGCTGAAGGAGGCTTCTCCAGATCGCGCTGTTCGATGAGGATCTGTCGGAGCTCCGGCACCGTCCATGAGGTGTGCACCACCACGCCCCTTTCGTTCAGCTCGGCAAGAAGCTGAGCCTTCTTCATGTTCCATGGCGACGGGGCGAGAGAAGGCATCAAAGGTCGTGCACGCCGTACAGGGGCTGGTCGTGCAGACAGCGTGAACTTGCTTCGTGAAGCGGCTGCGACCAATCCATGGAGTGAATGCCGGACCAGGATCTCCATCCACTGAAAAAACATCATGATGAATCTCGACAAGAGTGCCGGCTGCCAAACAAGGTAGATACTCAGTTGTTCTCTTCCCGGTCAACTGCTTCAGCAACATTTGCTTCAAAGTCGAAAGCGACGTGTTCCATCGAGACGGATCGAACCAGGTTTTTCGGGGTACAACATGGATGCGGATGAACTCAGTCTCGGTCTCGACCCAAAAATCCCGGCTTTGTTTGACCGTCTTCCACCAACAAAGGAACCCGGTGCCACCCAGTGTGGGAGAGGACAGCATGATCTGAATCTCAATGGGGAGCTTCTTGGGATAAAACAATGGAAAAGGAGGTGCCGCCACCGGTGCGCTCATGTATGCCTCCTCCGCTGCAAAGTGAAGCTCTCCATCCCGTTTCGGGGGCAACGTGTCTGGAATGGCTTTGTCGCCACAATCCGACGCCCACAGGGCAGGATGCCCTGACTCACTTGTCCATAATTTCACCTTCTGTAGGTGCAAAGCTTGAAGGTCCACCTCTTCAGTGGCCACATCATAAAGCATTCCAAGATCAGCCAAAACCGGCCTGCTGAAAAGCAATGGCACGGAGCAAGGAACTATGGATACATCAACTTGGAAAAATCGGCTGCGAATTGCGAACCAAGCGCGGACCAGGAAGGTCGAGACATAGACCTTCGAAGCGCCAAAGCGGAAGTGCTCTTGATGATCACTGGTCACAACTTGGTATCCATGTTCAGCTGCCCAATCGGCATACTCTTCAAACCAATCATGGCCTGCAACCGACTTGGTGCAGGCAGTATCAACAATGGCCAGCAAGCCATTGCAGCCTCGACCAGCCTTCTCGGCCTCCGGGGCTTTCTCCATCGAGGTCATGAAACAAGACCCCTGCCACTTGTTCTCCTCCTTGGCGTCCCGGTTGTAGAACTGGCATGGAATGCAATTCCCCCCCCAACCAGGTGTTATCCTTGGAGTCTTGGAGGTCTCAAGGACAAAGGACTCGACAATCTCATTGGGCTCATCAACACACATATCACTCGGTTCACCGATCTCAGCCTTTGGCACAAAGGTCTCAGCCGCCCCACCAGTGCTCACGTGGTCCTCAAGGTTGAAGGACTGGCGTCCCCGGCCAGTCACCCCCGAGACCTCAGTCAAGTAGACCACCTGGCACATCTGAGCGGACTGCATGTTCTTGCCACCTTCAAACTTGTCATCATGTCGAACTGTTCGCGAAGATTGGCCTCGCATTGGACATTCGGGATCCCGATGCCAATGCCCTTTTCGTTTGCAGGCCGAGCAGTAGCTTCTCAGCTTGGCCAACTTCAAACGTTCGTCAGAACGTTTCTTCAACTCCTCAACGTCAGCTCCACGGCCTCGAAGTGCTTCTCGATATTTGGCCTTGGCTCCTTGGTAGGCCATGTAGGCCGTGTGCTGCTGACAAGCGGTCTCCTCGTCTAAGAGCTCACCCTCTCCTTCTTCTCCACCTTCATCTTCTTCTTCGGAGGTCTCATCGTGGTAGGTCAGGTGGACCGACTGGCGCCCCGTCCAACGTTTTCCCCATGGCTTCTTCTCCGGCTCGGCGTGGTTCGAGCTAGGGCGCCTCAAAGATCTGTCCTGTACCAGGGCCGCTTGTTGAAGGCGCCGAACATCATAGGTATTGTTCACGCTGGACAGGAGAGCTAGTTCTTCAGCCTCACTCAACCTCAGCTTGTCTAAATACAGCCACCCTTTGATCAAGGGCGGAAGTTCACAGCGGACTTCATGAAGGCGAAGGACCAAGCGCTCAAACTCCACGTTGAAGTCCCGCACACTCTGGTCAGTCCTCCTCCGGCATTTTCGGAAGAGCTCATTCATGATGCCGGATATCTTGGTCAACTCGACCTCCATGAAGCGAGTCTGGATCCACTCCAGAAAGTAGGAGACTCCGGTGTCCATGGCCAAGAGATCAACATCGAGCTCCTCGGCATAGACCCATGCTTTGCCCGTCAGGGCAGTGTACAAAGCTAATGCTCTTTGTTCCGGTGGCATCTTCGTGCATCGAAGCCAAACCTGAACTCGGCGGACATACGATCGTGCCGAGCGGCCAAGTTCGGTGTCATTGACGCCCTCGCCATCAAACTCAGGGACCACCAGCTTCTCGGAGGGTTTGGGATCCGACCGCCAAGCTCTATCAGGCCAGTCAGAGGCCAGGTCGTAGCTGCCAGCCCATCTACCATTGTTGATGGCCGTAGTCCGATCAACTCTAGCCACATTGAAATCTCTGAGCTGGGCGTCGGTCATCCAACCATCCCGTGAAGAACCACTTCCACCCCATGGATCGGTCCCGGACTGGGACCAAGGATCTACAGCCCAGGCGGTCGCATCCCATGCGAACGCTTCCCAACCTTCATCATTCCAAGTCTCAGGCGTCGGGTTCGGCTGCGAAGTAGTCGAAGGGGTAGTCCAATGATCTCCTCCGGGTACATGGTCAGGATCCTGGGGGTCACCTTCTTCTATCGGAGGAGGTCGTGGTCTCCTAGGCTGCCAGGCCCTGGGGCGAGAGGTCATCGACCCTGAAATCCAACCAAACAGCTCCGCGGCACCAATATAAATGCACTGGTGCACAGCAAACAGCGGCGACGGACCATGAAGCTACTTTTCTCCACAATGCTAGAAACTCTTGTGCCTCAAAGGGCGGTGCATGTTCTAACCGTGACATGTATGTTCATGCCAACGAAACCTTGCGAAGCCGAAAGGAGTGCTTTCACAAATGGGTCCTTTGGAAACATCTGTCTGTGATCACTGATGTGATCATAGCTGTCCTCTGAGTCTGAGTAGTGCTCTGGAGAGCACATGTACACGCTATGACCAAGCCCATTCAGTCGACCAGGAAGGCATATAACAACCCCAATGACTTGCTCTTTCAATGAACATAAGCCAAGGAAGCTCCGAGCTGCTAAGATCGTGCTTAGGACATCGTTTGATAAAAAGGCCCATGCTTCAACAAGGTGCCATGATCTTGCGGCGCTTCTGAAGGCGTTTCTCTGCACCCGATGGTGGCGCAGCAGGCGGCTCATGCCGCTGCATGGGTAAAGGCATTGGCATCCAGGGATGTTCGATCAAGTTCTGGGAGTAGCTGAAGTCTTCCCTATTATGAAAAATGGCTGGGAGCTCGTGAATTCATGAGGTTCCATATGTGCATGCAGGTCAGGACTTGCTAGGTGGCTCAAAGCAGATTGTCCATTCTGTCAAGATCTCTCAACTCAATGGGTCTTTTGAGGGCTTGACAGTCCATGGGATGCGTTGCATTGCTGAGCACATGGCTTGATAGTACAGTCCGGGTCCACAGTCCGGGTCTTTCTCCCGGAGTGCGCAGTCAGCTGCGGGAAGACCTATATACAGTAGCTCTTTCGGTGTAGTGTAGACCTGATCAACAAGAGCCCTATGGAATAGCCTGGAGATTTTAAAAGACCCTTGATTCTGATCAAAGATTTCAGTATATTTCAGTCTTTCGGTGGTTGTGTCACACCGTCTTACACCTAGTCATTGAGTAGCCACCTGGTTTTACCCACCTTGTTTTACCAGTACCTGGTTGCATTTTTCTCGAGCAAGGCAAGGCTCTGGATTTAACGCTTCACTTCGGGGGACCCCACATTGCCCCACATGGAAAGCTCGACACTTCTCTGTGTGTGTGTGTGAAACTTTTTTTCAAATTAAAGGTTAACCTGTGGCGATGTCGTCCACTTTTTCACAATTGTAGATTCTAGATGCGATCCTAGCCATCCTAGTCATGCTGAGCGCTGTGAGATTCCGGTACCAAACAGCTGTTCTTTTGCCGCAGCCTGGACAGGAGATTGCTAATGCTTGAGCTCAAGTTGCCAAACACCTGCTGCCCCACTGCTTGTTGAGTGACGTCAAACGTCCATGTGAAATGAAAACTCGGGGCCTGGTTGAATCTCCTGGGGCGAATCATGGCCACCCGTTATGTTGCCACCTTCCGCACATCGAAGGTCCACTGTTCAAGGAAGACCTCTGCACCCAGTTGGTAGGGCGTTGAAACGCGACCAGTTGGTGGAGTTTCGGGATGATGGTAGAGGAGGTGTCCGACCAAAAAAAGGTATCAATGCAAATTCGAGTCGATACTCGTAGAGAAACCCTCCATCCGACACGCCCGACTCCAAATCGATGACCAAACCCATTGGGTCAGGGGCTTTCTCTCCCTGTTCATCCCTCCCACACACGACCTGTCTGGGACTGGCATATGTACCTACATTGAGGGTGGTTGATTTGTGGTCAATGTCGGCATCTAGTGTCTGGGTATTAATCTGATTCCGATGAGAACCCAACTGTATTTTACTAAATGGGCGGTTCGCTTGGCAGCGACGTGTCGCTCCGGAAAACAGAACTGATCAGCTGGTCCACCTGTGTCCAAACATTCCTAAAGCAGGATCCACTTTTTCCATCAGTATCATGATTTCATACAATAGTATACAAATTTATACAATATTCAAGTCTCCTCCAAGTGTGTCTTTAGAAACTGCCAGGGCGGGAACTGAAAAAACAGAGTCTAAAGCACTTTTACTTGTGGACAGCGGTCTATGATTATAATGATTAAAATTCCATGAGTAAAGGTTGGTGAAGTTCTTACATGAAAACATATTGTCGCAGTTCACCTTCTGTAGTCACTGTAGTCCAATAATTTCTGCCTCGGTTCCTGTTCTGCAGAAAGGGATCATCCATGATCCATATTTTCTATTGTTTTCTGGACATCACATGAAATCAAAGGTTCTCTTTCATTTTCTCTGTGAATAACTGTATCCATGTCCTGATTTGGGTTCAGGAAATCAAGAAACGTGTTTAGACTTTGGTGTGGCAAGGCAAACTAGCCCAACGTGTTTTCGTACCCTTCAACTTGACATTCGCGTATTCAACGTTTGTTGATCAGCACCATCAAAATGCGATCCACGCTGCGTGGCTGAGATTTCCCTTTTGGAAGCGTGCTCTTGGTAAGATGAGATGCCTGTATGTTTTATGATGGCAACGCCATATTCCTTCCAGAACGCCAATATGCAAAGCAAACCATTTTTGTTTGTCAGATGCAAAGGACCTGCCAAAGAACTCAGTATTCCGATGCAGTTGCGGTAATCATGGAATGATGGAACCCGCATGACTCCACAGTGCCAACAGAGCAGGCGGACCATGTGACAGCTCGCAAGCCTTGCAAATTTGGTAGCAGGAGCATGCCTCTGGAGCACCTTCGAACGTGGGTACAACCACAAGGCCTACAGGGTTTCCTGGGTTCGTTCATGTCCCAAATACCAGGGGTTGGGCTCCAGCTATCAAGTCGGCCATTCAAAGCTCAAAAAGACCTTGAAACTGCCCCACCCAAACAAAAGAAATCACCATTGTATATACAGTAAGTATAATATACAATATATTTTTCCACAAGCAATATTTACTGTTGGAGTTCTCCTCTTAGGAACAAACGAGAGCTGGCCACACTGGCTGGCCTCGCCCCTGAACTCTGTGTCCGGCCTCTGTGTCCTCCTCTTGTTCTCATCTTGTCCTGCTGTTGTCCTCTGGCCGCGCTGGTCAACCCTGTGTCCTCCTCTTGTTTCTGGTCCTCCTCTATCCTCCTCTTGTCCTTGAATGTCCTCTCCTTGTACCCCTGTTGACCTTTCTTGCGGTTTTCTTCGTAGGAAGAAGCTGGCCACAGTGTCAGGCCGCGCCGGCGAGCCCTGTCTGGATGTCCTCCTCTGCTTCTCTAGTCGCAATCTTTTCGGTGACGGTTACTCCTCTCGTTCTCCTCTTGGCGTTCTCCCCTCATGTTGTCCTATTATCCTCTTGGCGTTGTTCGGTCATCTCGGTGTGTTCGCGGTGTTTTCCTTCCCTCATCCTTTTGTCCTCTGTTGTCCTCCTCATGTCCTCTTGCCGTCGCGCTCCTTACGCTGCTTTGCGAGGCAAGTGCTGGGGCCGCGGCCCACCACCACCACCACAACAATTCTTACCGACTAACCTGTTTGGGGTCTGTGCTGGTATACTTTAATTTAGGACATACACAACAAAGCACAGGATGGCTCCAGAAGTGTCAAACGTCGGAGCTGTGCTTGGTGGCACCTTGGTGGCACTGCCCATATCATAGGTTTTTGATGGTTTTTGGGGTGGAGTGAGGGAACCTCTCAGGATGTTGCATCGAACTCGAACTGAACACTGAAAAGCTTGAACTGGAACACCGTTGCACTGAAGCACCCGCAGGTTCGCTGTTGACCGATTGCCCTAGGTTGACTCAGTCAGAACAAAAGAAACCTAGCTTGTCACCATAATGTTTCGAGCTGTCTTGGCTGTCTTAAAGTTTTGCCACGTCCATGCTTTGCATGACACGTTCTCACCTTTGCGAGCGCAGCTGCATGGATATTGCCACGACGGCTACACTGTCTCCTGCCGGGTAGAACAACGCTGATCCAACGCATTGAGACAAACGAAGCAATTAGCGGTCGAGGATTCTTCTTATTCCTGGAATGACATCAACCAAGTGCGAAGATTATTGATGAGACTTTCTGAAGTCCACAAAGCATGCCTACTAGCTGCTTGGACGTCTATTCACTCAGAAGTCTTGCAGCACAGAAAGCGTTGTTTCTTTCAAGGACTGTTAGACCAAAAGACATTGAAGCCAATGCGTTTCCCCAAATTGGAATGAATGTCTATCAATAGCATCACGCCTGCAGGACTTCAATAGAACCCATACCAGCAATTTTCTCCGCAAGCAATGCATGGTCTTACAATTCATTCCTACAACACCCCACATGAAGTGTAGAGCTTGCTAGAGTAATCCTACCTAATTAATCCCAATATTCTTGACACCATGGTTTCCGATTGCAAGGACAGCGGTTTTGATGTGCAGAGGGTGCATTTTCACACTTTTCAACCTCGTGGACTGCTTTCTGCTGAAATCACCACCACGTACCCTGCCCCCTCACATCCCGTCCAACGTCTCCGCCAAAGCAAAGACCTCAATTGAGTTGTTCCATGAGTTCCCCATGGAAACTGGAGGCAACTCACAAAAGACCTGATTATATATATATACACATGAAAACTGGACGTATACTGATACAATGACATGTATGTATAGTAAATACCATAAACTTACAGTCGGTTATGTATACTACAGTAGACTTATACAATACTTTTGGTACTTCTACAGTGACCGACCCCTTAAAGTTTGTAATAGGATATTCTGACATACATCTATCTACATATATACATGCACCTTACCTACATCTATATCATAATACTTATATATATACACATCATATACTGTAATGTATCCTATCAATATCCTATTATACATATATATATATATTACATTATATCACTATATATATATTCATATATAATCATATATATATAGACCCCTAGAACCACCCAAATCAGTCGGTGAGATTTGTCTCTTGCTCGGTTTCACCGAGCCAACCTGGTGATCCCGAGTGAAGATGACAGGAGCAGGGACTTTGGACGGATAAGTCTTGAAATATCTTGAAGTCGTAATGCTTTCAGAGGGAACTGAGCCATCCGAGAACAGGTCCGATGTGCTCTGCTCCTTGTCTCCCTAGAACTCTCTTCAGTTGTTTGGTGCTCCACAAACCCCCCAAACACAAGGCTCCCCACGTCCAAACTCTAGCAAAATCTCGCAAAACAGCGGTAGGTAGTAAAACGAAGTAGTTACCCGGTCATCTACCCTTCTGTGATCATCTCGCTATCCACCTTGCCATGTCCAACTGACACACCCAGCCGTGTTCGACGTCCGGTCCATGTCACCAAGGTGCCCGGTCCAAGACCTGGAGCTAATCGTGCAAGAGGAGATGCAAGTTTCGGACCATTCATTGGTTGAGACCCCCAATTTTTCGGGCCCAATCTGGTCTATTGGTCCTCTTTCAAAAAGTCTTACAGTAACGGTTGGCGGTCAGCCTATTTCATCCATTTCATCCTCTTCCAATCCACACCCAAATGGACGATTGTAGCCAAGTCGTTACTAAATGTTCAACTTGAGGTTCAAGTGAAGAATCATCCGCATCTTTGGAACAGAACAGAACACAAAGGTTTCAAGTTTCGATGCTTTCCCATGAATTCTACGTACTGCATGCATCTTGACACCTTTAAAACCTTTAGCCATGGACCTTCATGGATCAACCTAGCAAGCTCATCAGAAAGATTCAACCGGACCATGGGGCGCTTCTCGAGCTCTCGGCCGCTGGGTGAGCTCTGAGTCATGGCGAGCGATGCGCCCGCCGTCAATCCCCGCCTTCTCGGTCATGTCATCGAAGACCTCATTCTCATCCTCCGAGTCAGAGAAGCCATCTACTTCAAGGACCTATCAACCACAGTGGCTAAGGCACATCACGCGTGCAAGATCACGCAAGGTGCAACGACACATCTTGGATGCGGATTAAAGTCGGTGAAATCACATGATTTTGTTCTTTTGGTGTCTTTCCTATCATATTTCTATTCACATTTTTTCTGGATCCCCCCCAAAACACTAAGTTGGAAGTTTTGGGAGGAGAAAGCGGTTCGAGGAAGCGCTTCGGCGAGCCACTGAGCCAATAAGAAAAGTGGCCACACCGCCAACCTGTGCGATCCTCAAAGAAACCAGCAACCTGTGCGATCAGTATCAGCCACAACATACGAAAACCAGGTGGAGTCATAAGTATATCTTGTTTGTTTCTGCTGGTCTTTGCACAATACTTGGAACTCCGATAGGCCAAACATTGATAGTAGATCTCAGGGACCAGCACAACGGCCTTGACGGGCCTCACTTGATGCTACCTGCATCACCTCGAAACCACTGATTGTTTCGCTTCCAATCAATGTCGGAATTCAAACAATTTCAATGCCGAGAAGTTCCGGGTGACTCAAAGTCTTGTGGTGTCACCCGGAACTTCGCTGCCAAACATCAGATGCATCAAGACCGGTGTTGAAAGGTCGTGAGGACGTGCTGAAAGGTCAGCCTCTTCCGCAAACAAAAGGCTTCTCTGATTGAGCTCAACCGGAGGAGCTCAGATGCTTAGGAAACAACACAGCGACAAATTCACATATGAGACGAGATACAAGTGATCATCTATGTTGGGCCGAGTCCGAGTGATGAGAAGCTTGTCAAGCTGGATGTGTACCCCATGAACCAGGTTTACCAGTGTGCTGTTTGCATTTGTTTAAACAAAAACAAACACTACACAAACTACCCATGCATTGCTTGCGTTGCAGGACACCAAGGGTCAAATCAGCTTCCTAACTGTACTATTTATATAATATGCACAACTATATATATATATATAATTAACATTATATAACCATTACACTATATACTATATGATAGTATATGCAATTATATGCATACTCATCAAATGCACAACATGACGTTCACATGTTGTTATTATTGTGCTGTACCATTAAATATTATATATAGCAGTCGCGAGAAATCCCAAGTCGCCTCATCGTCTGGCAAGGCTGGTGCCTCATCCCATTCAGCCGGAAGTCGGGAACAGTCCGCACACCAAGCAGATTGAAACTATAGCCAATAGATCGACCCAAACACTCCATGGACCCTCAACAGGTCCCGGACTCCATAGAAGGGGTCCAGGACCCTCACAAGCCTTTCCATTTGGAGGTCTGGATTACTTCGATCACACTCGACCTCGGCCTTGTTTTTGGCCGTGTTGGCGACCGTCTCGAAGACCGAGGCTCCCGACAGGTTCACCCCGTATGGCGACCTGAAAAAGGATGCGTTGCGACCGTTTTTGGCCGTGTTGAGCACAGAAAACAGGGAGATTGTCATCACGCAAGAAAACAGGAAGAAGGAACCACCTCGACCCGCCCAAAAAGAAAAAACGGTCTTTCACCGGGAACGCTTGGTGCCCCTCCACGACCACGTGGGTTCCAGGAACCTGAAATGAGAAGCTTTGGGGAGTAGGTGTGTCTCACAAGGGGGTTATTATTTTCAAAAAGCAATTGTGAAAAGCCAACATCACAAAAATAATCTTGAAAGGAGAAAATTCATGCAGCATGAAGAACATGAAACATGCTCATCAACGCTTTGAAGGCTTAGAAGCTCGAATGTGTTCAAAGCTGCTCACGTTTGCTAATTTGGCTCAACAACGAACAAATTTGCTGAATCATGATGTCATGCTCACAGGCTCGCTCCCAAATGCCCCAGAAGGCCCAACTGCTAAAAACACACTCCAAAACGCTCCAAAACGTGCATAGAAATGCTGGCAAAACAAATGCAGTGCAACCATATGCAGAATGTGAGGGGCAAATGGCTATGGTGTGGAGAGCCAAACTAGCCAAGGCAGGGTAAATGATGCCTGTCAAAGGTCTTTCATCTGTTTTCTTTGCACTGTCGTTGTCTTTCACAGGTTTAAGTTTGATAGTGTTACAGTAAGAGGTATATTTTTTCCCAAACCACTGTTTTTTTATGTATTATAATTATAATTGTGTGTTGATGTTTGTTGTGTTTTTGTATTTCTTGCTCTGTATCGATGTGTTTGATTTTGCTTGAACTTATGTGTAGTTTATGCAGAACTGTTTGAGTCATGTTTTTGTTCATTTGCACGCCAAACTGTTGTGAAAGGTGCAACAATAACTATCTACGTTAAAGAAGCATTGGCAACTAAATAGCCTCGCTTGTGAAACACACCAGGGTGTTGGATGGTGTTGGAGTTTTTGTGGCAGGAATTCCAACTTGGCTAATGCACCCTGGGGTCGCGACATTGAGCGGTTCCCAGGGCGGCTCCCAGTGAAAAATGTCCAAAGTCAAATGAATCAAAGCGTTAAGCATTCTGCATCGGCGCACCGTGCTACTTGTATCTTTGGGACTGTATTCACATCTTTCTGCTTCGTCGTCTTCTTCTTCTTCACTGTCTTCTTCACTGCCACTGGCGTGTTGTTTTCAAACATGTAGCATGACATACGAAGCACTGCCAGCTGGATCAAGTCGAACTACAGCTCTTTGTTTGGAGCTCCTCGGGTCGAACTTGGACAGCGACTTCCGCAATGACTTCCCAGGGTCGCATCTTCCAGGGCGCGGACCCCCGTCACTGCCTCCACAAAGCATTCCGCAAAGTCACCCAAAGGTGCCTCTTCCAAAGCAGCCTGGAGGGGAATCTCAGACACTGCAAAAACCATCTTCCAGGGGCGTGAAAACACTATCTGCTTGGCTTTGGCCGATCTGGTATCACTCCAAATTCATTCACCACATCATTGTTGAATCTATACACCCGTGCACGTCATCCGTGTTCCTCTCCTGTCTTGCTAAGTTGAGAAAAAAGAGATAGACCACCCAACCTGACCTTCAAACAACAATCCCAACTTTAGCCCAAAATATATGGAGTGGACTCCGCGAGTGACGGAATAACATGTATCGGGACAATGATCATGACCTCTGGTCTTCAATGAATGCGGGAGATCATTGACCAACAGAACAATCTCCACTTTGAAACCAACCGAACCACCTTGTTCCGTGACTCACATGGGAATCAATCCCTCATCTTCTTGGTCACCTACCCTCACCTACCACCCCAAAAGAAGCCAACCTTCCAGGGCCTTCCATGCCAACCGTGGAACTGCGGGCACCCCACCAGGAACGCCGAGGAGGGAGGACGAGTGGAGGCCGCCGCCTGAGGACACCCAGAGACGACCTGACTGGAACTGGAACTGGAGACGCCAGGTCAACGACAACGACCCAAACTCCGGTACCAGGAACCACCCCCCTAGGCCAGTCCTGGGCGAGTCCTAGCCTTCCGAGTTATAGATATGCCATACATGGAGTGTTTGGGAGAGGACCACCGTCTGTCTTACGATATGTCTTTCTCGGTCTGAGAGGAACCTCAGAACAACTGTGTTGCCTCAGTCTTCTCCAAGCAACTCTCAGCGTCTGGGGGCCAGGATGGGCCAGGGATAACGAGATCACCTCCCAAAAAGGCAATGATTGAAAAGCAATTAGTCCAAACAATGGAGGAAACAACACCAATATAATAGGACTCTACTGAGTAGGGTACCACCTGCTCAAGTTCGCGCTGCAAGCTTCTGAGATCTTCACGGCAGAGTTGCTCCTTCAACCAGTGAAACACCGGCCCATAATAGTCGATTGAGGCTCTGCATGGCTCTCGATACCTTCCTTTCTGGCTGCTGGAACACCATTGCAACACGTCCTCGGATGTGATTTTCTGGGGTGAGGCACCTCTTGAGGCACCCCGAGGCCCAAGACAATCAGCGTAACCGTTGAAGAATTCTCCCCCCATCTCAAACACACGATGTTCACCAACTTTTCCTGATCGCCACGGAGGCAAAACTACTAAGCTGATCCAATGCTTGGTCCCTGATTGAAACACTGGAGTACAGTATGAACCAAGCGAATCAGAAACAAAGGGCAAACGATCCAAAAAAGGGAATGGTTCTTGGAGGCACCTCGGAGACTCTGATCCCGAAGCACCGACCAAGGGAGACGTGATCTGGAGGCACGCGACTCACGAACAGGGTTGCGAATCACGACACCACGCGTTGCCACGAATCACCAAGCTGAAGTTCGGCCGCGGCATCTCACCCATCTGCTCACCTCAACCTCCGTCTGAGGTGCCTCGGAGGTCGGGTGCGCGAGACGCATGGTGTGCGAGACGCATGACATCGCATGATCACTTGGAGGTGTTGAAGGGTGTTTTCGTCACATGACATGTGAGGATTTCTTCGCACATGAAGAGGAACATCCAGGACTATCCATCACGCTATCCATGACGGCTCAAGAGTGGTTGCGAGGTTCACGGGGGGGCGAAAGGTTCTGTTTCTTCGCATGTCAACGATGGTAATTGAACCAACAGTAAATCTGTGTGCTACCAACACAGGAAAAGCACACGCAGCACATGCACTATAATTACACTCCCGGTTTCACCGCAGTTTGTAAGTGAAAGGTTGGACCAGCAAAAGCTGGTCCAGTTGAATGGTACAGTTTTCTTCCACCCGGCACAAACACCCCGTCAAAGGCATCTCAAAGAACATGGTAAAACATTGATATGATATGATATGATGGGAGGCGCCATCATATCTGTAATCAACTCTTCTGGTAGATCGCCCATCTGGGTGATGCCAACTGCCCATCCGACGAGTCCTCCAGCGATGCCAAGTGACGTGGTCCTCCTGCTTTTCCGGCTCCTCACGTACTTCTTCAATGGCCGGTGGCTGAACCTCAAGGAGTGGAGCAGACAGGCGGTTGAAGAAACAAAAAACTGTGTGGCCTCCAACCTACTAGCGATGGCCTCCAACCGACTAGCGATGGCCTACTAGCGGTTGGAGGCCATCGAATGTGTTGAACGTGTTCACTTTTTGGGGGTGTAGGATGGTATGACGGACCTTCTAAAGCTGCCAATGGCCAGGATGGTTTGTGATAGGCTGCCACTGCCCATCAAAACGACGCATGCTACGCCATGCTATGCCATGCTGCGCCAAGTGTGAGCTTGATCAGTTTGGGTCACCGGAATTTCATCCATTTCGCTTTGGTGTTGCGATCACATGGCCCATCAATCACGCGTTTCGTTTCAGGCACAATCTACAGGAAACCATGGCTTTCACACCCGAAACTATAAGGCGGTCTGCTGTACATTCTCGGCATCAAGGGGAACCTGCTTTCTTGATCCATGAATCCATCGGCTGGCTCCAAGATAACGTCTCGACGAGTTTGATAAGAGTGGTCCGTGGTCAGTCCCATGACTGGTGGGACCCCTGCAGGAAAAAGGATACTGTGTAGGATACTGTGGTGTGTGCCTCATTGCCAAATGATCTGGCCTACTCAGCAAGAGTGGTTGGATTGGCAAGGTCCTCCACCTCCTGACTAGCCCCAGGTCCGCCTCTGGACGCTGCACAAACTGCAGGGTTTGGATCGGCTTGGGAGAGAACTCCACCTCCTAAGAGCGATGGCCGCGATGGCCTCCAACCCAACAGCAGGACTCCGCGTATGCCGTCACGTAAGCTTCCTCAATGGAGCATATTTGGTTGTGAGTCATGAGTTCTATAAATAATGCGTATATAAGTTGCAATACGTTACATATATTACTATATCATATTATCTACACTTATCTAACTTATCTATATACAGTACAGGTTATCTACGCAAAGGTTGGTTGTTATTCTTTGGCAAGGTTGGATCTTCCATGATCCCATCTCAAGGCTGGACCAGGCGTTCGATATCAAACCTGATGGAAGTAGAATTTGACGTCCACCAGTGCACCCCCCTTAGGGAAATTTACCTGCATGGCTGGTTGCTTGTGGCATTTCGCTTGTAGAATGGATGTACTAGTCTGCCCCCTCTGCGGATTCAACAACTACCAATGGTGCGGCGGATAAGATATAGGAGGCTAGAATCGGCTTCAACGTCATGAGTCAAGAGTCAGGACACAGCGTTCGCACCAAACTACGGCGTAGAAACATTATAACAAATTAAGCCAAAACCTTTCCAAACAGAACAGTCTCTCATTACAGGGACACTCAATTCAAGCCAAAAGCTGGTTTTCAATCTTGGCAATGCGTACAATTCACATCACCTTCCAGTGTATCTTGATTGCACAAAGGTTTCCAAGTAGATTGCATCTTTTGCCAAAATGTCTTTTTATTTTAGATGGGGGTCCAGATCAACCACATTCAACCGCCTTTGAGGGATTGTGCCATATGTGCCATTTACTCTCAATCCACGTATATGGGTCCAAACCTGAAGCCCCAGTCCACGATGTAGAGAACGACCTCCCAGGTGGGTCAACCAAGGCATCCTGGTCTTGATCCATAGCCGTACGTCATATGACTCCTTTTCCTTTGACCAAGTGTGGTGTTTTTGCCCGTCACATGCCATCCACATCCATCCCCATCCATCAAAACGGCATGTGACGTGTCAACGGGAATTCCACTGCATGGAAGAAACCCCAACGTCTGTGGTCACCGGATCGAAGCGGTTCAAACGGTGGAAAGAACATGTAACTAGTAGCGTCCTTGCTCCTAGTAGCGACGCCAGGAGCCCCTAGTAGCTTCTAGCTACTAGTAGCTTCTTCATGATAGTAAGCTCCAGGGAGACGTTTAAGAACGAACATCTTTCATATCTCACATGGGTGGATGGTTCAGCCTTCGACTTGGTCTTTGTAGCTGCATGAGGACAACAGCTGCCACTTGCTGGAACAACACATCCATCCAAAATTCTCGTCTGTGGCTTTTCGATGGGCTTTCAAACGGTGGTTGCTCCTCCACACCACTGGTCTGCTCGTCAGGACTGACGAGCGGCCGCAGTATACGCCCCTCCCAGTCCTGGCCAGGGAGGTCAAGCTCCTCGAGCGCGTTCTCCACGGTGCCCAAGACCCGATAGCTCAGATCCTCTTGGGCACCGTGCCAACGCCGATGCGTTTTCCGACTCGGTCGAGTTCCGGGACAGACATGGCGTCGATTTCGTCGGACGAACAAAGAAAGTGTAGAGTATACGGTCACACTAAGCCAGTGTGCTAAAGCAACTTAGACAGACTCAAATGAGGTCAAAGGTACAAATAACTGACTGAAACTGACTGTTAATGGGCAACTAGCAGGAAGCCCTTCACGGCAGGTTTGTGAAGATTGAACATTTACAGTAGTATTTGATACATGATAGTTGCCACTTTGTGTTTATTGCTCCACGCTTGTGGTCCCAGCGAGCAACTCCTCCAGAATGTCAGATTTTGGGATGGCCATAAAATTCCCGAGCAAACTAGTACGTTCCGCTATGTTTCGTACGAAGCGTGTCATGACTTTATATATTGAAAGGAACTCCAACCGACTCCGACTCCAACCGACTCCAGCGGACCGCTCACTGCAGACCGCTCCCACACAGTCTAAACAACGAGCGTCTAAACCGCATCCAAACCCACCGTGAGATCTGCTCGTTTCAAGCACGGAGAAAAACATGAAACATTCATCGCCTCAGTCATTCCAATGAATCCGACCATCCTTGATCAAGCATCCTTAATCATCTTGAAAATGCTTTAAAGTAGTTTCATCAACTGGTCTTGTTCTTCAGGATCCGAATCCTCGAGCTTCCAGAAACATCCATCCCAACCTATCTCTCTACCCATGCCCAAACAAACGCCATCTCCTCCGGCAGCTCTTCAGTACGGAGCGCCGAGCTCAGCGCCGAGAGCACCTGTGGAACTGAACGACGCACCCGCGACGATGCCCGATGCCCCAGCTTGGAAATCCTCGTGGGGTCCGGTACCACTTTGGTCCCGTAGACCGGTTGTTCACCTGGGGGTGTCCCTCTTTTGATCAACCAACCTATATAGCAAAAGGCCATCTATGACGGGGGGACCTTCCCCACAGGGTGAATGCAACTGTCTGCACCTGTCGATGTTGGCATTCACACGTTGCCTTTGCCTTATTACGAACTCTCCAGAGCCGGGTGGGTTCAATTGCATAAATGACTGCTGTGCAGACCGGTTGTGATGATTTAGTCGTTGACACTCATGAAGAATAAAGCGAGGAATATGTGGTGACAGCGCAAGCAAAACTAGCACATCAAAAACAAACATAAACAATGAAGGTGGGACTTCCCAGGCAGGAGGACGAAGTCCACCAGCGGTGAAACCGTCGGAGTTGGGGCTGTACATTCAGCTCTGGAAATGTTGGTGGGTGCGACACCAACCAAGTGTTGATGCCAGGGAAGAGTCATTTTGACGGGATTGCAATCCAAAAATGCACAAAGCCGTGCACCAAACCCCATTGCAAGGGAGAAAGAACTGCGGGCATAGCTCCAATTCAAAAGCATTATTTGAGTCTTTTGACTACTGTTAGCTCTCACAAGTCACTTTGTGGAATGGATACTACATGATACTACCAAATTTAGCAACATTTTATACTTCTTGGGAACCTGAAAAACACGATGCCCAAATGTGAAACTGTGCCTGAGGCTCTTCTGCATGGAAACTGGCACTTCTTCGTCAGAAGGCAGCAAAGCAGCTGAATGAATCTCTTGCACAGGCTATGCACCCCTATGACTTTCTCCCAAACTCGCCCCTCACACTCTTTCATCACCACCAGTACAGCTGGACCCCTCGGCCTTCTTGCGCACATGAGCGATAGTGCCCTGGACGAATGTGCTGCCATGCCGTACCGTACCGATTTTGTTCATACGGTTTAACGGTTTCTGCTGGGAGGAGCCTATGTGAGAAAGTTGGAGATTCAACAGAAGTGGTCGGTCTAAATCTAGTTTTTTTACCAAACTGAGAAACGCATGTCCAGTTTGATCAACGCAACTGCACGACTTGACCTTCCTGCCACTGAGATGTGGAGGTGGCTCTCACCTAAAGGGAGGAAAGCAAATCCTAGCAACAATACAATCCAAGGAAAACAGAAATGGATCAGAAATGGCTACATTGATATGTTCCCCCCAGGCAACTTTGTGACTGTTTCTTCTCCGTTGCCTCTACATTTGGAGCAGCCGGCAAATCTCCTAGTAGAAGGACGGCCAATCTACCAAGATCGGAAAACTGTCCGACGTGAATTCTTACGCTGACCCCTGAGCCGTTTCCCTGGAAAATAACATTTCACCGAACTCTCCACCCATTTCGCTTAGTCGGGAAAAATCCACAGGTCCAAAAAAGGTGATCCACAGTCCACCTGCGACCTTTGGATCAAACTCCCCCCCGGCTCCGCACCAGCGGCAGGGGCTCCAGCGTCTTGGGCCTTCGCGGAGCAAATCCGGTGCACTCGGTGCACTCCCAAGGCGGAGGACATGGGAAATGTGTGTGTGTGTGAAACCCTTTGGAGGAATCGCTTGATTTTGATGTTAGCCAGCAGGGGCGTGCAGCATGTGTGATCGCAATGAAGCTATCATCACAGATTATGGGAAGGGATCAAGGACGCTTGATCCTGCACATGCTTGAGAACACACTGACTGACTCAAATGGTTCTCCCTTGCTCAGGCTGTTTCCGGGTACATCAGGTGATTCTAAATGCTAACGAGCTCTGCAGATGTGCACGTTCGCCGTCATCTTGTCGCCGGTTTCGTGATCGCTGGGGCTTTGGAGGTTTTCATGTTCAAACAGCACTACTTCCTTCCTGGTACCCTTAGGCCTTCATACGTAGGTGGGCGTGTGGCATGTGGCATTCAGTTCAGAACGCAGCATCTCGTGTGTGTGCGTGTGTCAGTGTGTTGGAGGCCATCGCTAGTAGGTTGGAGGCCATCACTAGTGGGTTGGAGATGGTTGGAGGCCATCGCTGGTATATAGGTTTGGAATATATCTATATATATATATGTCAGTGTGTATGTTTGCCTTCCCGTGTTGTGTGAAACTTTGAAAAAAAGGGAACCAATCTTGTGTCAACTCCTACAGAACATGTATATAGTCTTTTCGACCTTTATACCGCTATATAATATATGTATACGGGTCCCTTTATTGAATGATATACATATAGAGGGAGCTATAGAACCTGAATAACCCTGTGAGAATGATTACCAACCACTCACCTCACTCACCTCATGACGTAGGGAGACAAGGGTCGTTTGGGTAGTTCATGGCCAATGCCTTGCACTTTGGGCACTTCTCATTGCTGCGCTACAGTAGTTTCTTTTCCCGACTTAATATACATATATATATATATATACTGTATACGTTGAACATCTGTCTTCCAAAGAACCACACCACCACCACCACCACCACCACAATGTCAAAAGGCCAGTCTTGCTGCTGGTCCATTATTTTGGAATCCCTTATATAACCCTTTCAAGAAAGAGCTGAACATCACTGACACAACTTCGAAGCTCCAAAGAACAAACAACAAACCAACGACCAGTCCAGCAGTTGGCAGTGATCCAGAAGTCTGGTTGTATAGCTAGTGGACCCACTACCGATCAAGAGACCACATTTCCGGAATCGGACCAGCTGAAGCTCCCCAGCCATCGGCCCATCAAACCAATATATATATATAACTATATATAACTATATATATATAACTATATATATAACTATATATTTATATAGTTATATATATAAACTATATATTTATATAACTATATAACTATATATATAACTATATATATAACTATATATTTATATAGTTATATATAAACTATATATTTATATAACTATATAACTATATATATATAACTATATATATATAACTATATATATAACTATATATATATCACAATCAATCAACTACAATCACCAAAAATCACCATCAAACCATGTGCTGTGCTATGACAACGAGGTCCCAACCTTCCTCACTCTTCCCGTTCCCGCGGCCTACGTGGTCGCTTGCGCTGTGTCGGTATTCCCGGCACCACAGGTGCGTAGTAGACCTCTCACAGTCGTTCTCAGATGGCTTGCAGCTCCACTCCACATCCAGGATTGGGCAACCTGGTTCTATTTCCGCGCATTTGCAGGTATCCTGGTATCCTTTTTTCCCGGGAACGCATCATGTGGGGTGATTCCCCTCAGCATGATCAACCTCGCGACAAGAAAAGACAAACTTAAACCAACAAACCAAGCACATCTAGCCACCTAATTAGCCCATTATTTCTAGCCCCAATCTGTTCCAACGCTCCATCTACTCGTAGGAAGCTACATCAAGGACCGGGCCTTGTCTGCCATGTCAGCTGATGGGCGGATCTTCTCCTGGATGTGCCAAAGTCCGTGGCGAATCGCGGCGTTCAACGGCGCTCAGAGTTGAAGGTGTCGAGGTGGCGCCACTGTGGATCAGTGGATGGTGTCTCTGTGTCTCTATGTGCCTCTTAATCGAATTTCCATCCGCATCTTTTGGAGGATCCTCCAACTGGTTTAACCATCCGGTCAGGTGAGGAGGTTCCGCATCTTTGCAGGAAGCTTCAGGAACGAAAACAGGCACGAACAGTCAGAACAGCATGCACGGTCACCATACCGCCAGATTCGGAGCATATGCTGGAATCTGGAACAACAAAGACTGAAAGAACTACTTCTCAAAACATCTGGTTGATTGTCAGATGTTGTGTGTGAGGCAAATGACAAGACTCACCAACTCACAACCACAAAGCAAACAACAGCTGTTTAGGAGCAATGGGCAATAACTGGGTGACCCCAGTGTGCTTTCCCCTCATATGTTCATGGATGAATTCATGCATGTGCCCTTTCAAATGACTGCTAAGTGCTGGAGACATGCTGACGGTGTACCAGGCTTGAGACCTGGTCAACCCACCAGCTGTTGGATCCCCAAAACGGTCACTTCGCCTCACTGACGCGCCACGCGAATCCCTTCAGGCTGGCGTTCAGCCTCAAAACGAAGAAGAGCGAGTTTCGCCCACAACGGAAACGATACGGAGAGGATCGCAGGGTATCAACTTATGGAGTGTGTGTGTGTGTATACAATGAGAGCAAGATTGTGCACGGGGGCAAAATTGTGCTAGAAGTCAGGTTGAAAAGTCTCGTAGTATTTATCTTGTGAGCTTGCTGTTTTTTGGTTAAATCAGCTTTCACAAGTTTATTCCGCTTATTCTCACATTCCCCATGCCATCACATAAGACATCATAAGACCCTCCAAATCCTGCTGAGAACTTGTGCGCACGCAAAGTACCATCATGTACCCTTGAACAATATATTATGAACAAGTGGCTGCCAAATGTGACCTCATCTTCGCCACATGCTTTGGATCTCTGCCTGCAACCCGCAACACAGAGTTTCAGATGGGGGCATTGGAACATGTTGGGCGCCTTCATCGATGGACTGGGCGCCCTCCGGGTGACCGCTGAGGTCCAGGGCGGGCGGGCCACCTTCGGCTTCGGAATCGATGGAGCCCGAGCGGGCAACGTGGCCTCGGGCGCCGTGGCACTGGACATGAGAAACCGGTCGAAGCCCGGTCGAAGAAACCGGTCGAAGACCATTTAAAGAAAAGGATCAGCTGGTCGGGATTTAGTGTGAAATCCTTAAAACATAGTAAACATGATGGTTGTTTGGGATTCAGGCTATTTAATCAACGATGGTTGGAATCCTTGGGGATGGATAGTTCGACATGAACTCGAAGCTGTTGGAAGCCAAATGTGACAACTGACACCAAACACTGCCAAACAGTTAAACACCAAGCATCAGAACCAATGCTGCTTTTTGGATGGGTATGTTTAACAAATTGACAAACTGTCCGTTCAATTGCTACAAGTATTGGAAAGATGGGTGTGGGTGCAATGCTGGGTTCCACCGTGTCTGTCAATGACACTTGGCCACACCGATCGGATACTGCAGTCCGTCCCCAAAGCCGTGGGAGCTGAACCTTTTGCAGGTGCAATGGCCCAAGCAGTTTCGTTCGCAACAAATAGATTCAATAAGGAACAAGAAGCTATTAGAAACAAGTGCTATGCTAGTAGTAACAGGTGCAACCAATAGATTCAATAAGGAACAAGGTCTGAGAAGATAGTGTCCGTATAGGCCGTGAAATCCTTGCACCCATTGCTGAAGCAGTTCTTGGCACTGCTTGATAGGGCAATGGTGTCAAGTACTTCTTTTTTATATAATCAAACACGATTGCTGCAAAATCATCCTCACAGAATGTCATTGAAGGTTCTGATTCTTCAACGAAGTCCACCGTGTCCTACCGTCCTGCTCTGCAGCTCATCCAAACACTAAGACGCAAGCTGCTGACAGTTTCTCTGCTGGAAAGTACCTGAACCCAAGCCGATTCGCTGGACATCAGACTGTCAGTGGGTCCTCAGAATCCTCAATGGCCGTGTAGATCATATGGCTGTGTAGTTAAACAGGAAGACCACCTTTCTCGCCCCGATCGGCTGGGTAGACTCTATTTCCCGAACCTTCCAGGGGCTAGGGGGTGCCGGGGGCGACCGTCTCCCTCCTTTTTTGCAGTACCAGGATCTTCCAGCTATGTAACATGAAAGTGTTCGGGCCGGTTTTATGGATGATGCAACGGCAAGAATTTTGCATAGTTCAGGTGGAAGGTAGACTCTGACCATCTCACCGACAGAAGCAGGATTCCTTTGAACAGTTTGCTTGTCAAGTCAAACAACCATGATTGGGCTTCTGCAAGCGACCAACACGGGACAAGCACCTGATATGAACAAGCACCTGATATGAATACCTCAGTTTCCCACTGGATTATACCGTGAGGAAGGCTCCAACGCACTGAAAGCAAACAATCTTGACAAATTATCTGCTAGCTGCTAATTGTTGAACAACTGAGGGGAATCTCAACCACCAGGTACTGATCTGAATTGGGATCTTGCTACATGTTCACAGAGATTCTGTTCGATGTTTCTGCTATCAGGTGGTGCAGATTTTCCAGGGCTTCAGAATAGCTCCAATTAAAAGGGAGTACATAGAGAATATTGTTTCCATGGTGAGTACCTGAATGGCACGATTTGGCTCCACCCGAACCTACGTGGAGCTCTCCGATTCTGGACCCTGTCAGACTACCGACTGCACAAACCGCCGCGCCTACCACCGGGCCGCTTCAGCCGACGAGCCTGGCGGAGGCATCTTTTTGATCAATCTCTTGGGATCCGCCGTGGAACTGGCTGAGGTGGTTGGAAGTTCGTGGAAGGAACCTGTGATCAGCATATCCCTGACAGGGATCCAAGCCGCTGCATCACTGCGTCTATGTGTTTTATAATGTTTTTTTTCCGGATGTGTTGAAGATAAAAGGTATATACAACAAGCTGGTCTATTGACGTATACAGCTCGGATCCTATTATCTGCAATTAGCTAACGTCAAATGTCAAAAGAAATCACGCGTGTTTGAAGGAAGCTCAGAGAAATCACTTGGCTTGCGCAAACTCCGCATGCTGGCAAAAGCATCCCAACCATTGCCAACCAACCTTCTCCCAGCCAACCTTCCTTAGGACGAAAAGCGAAGAGAAGTTTGACTGCACCGTGCGCAGTCAAACTGGAGGAGTCTCAAGGAAAGCAATTTGTGAGGAATTTTGCGGTAAAGCCAGGGTCAAGGCCTTGAGCCCATGTTGCCCCGGTGGTCCCCCGTTTACCCCAAACGAAGCTGTTGAAGCCTTGTTGCAAACACAAATAAGGTTAAACAGTTAAACCCAACAAAGCTCCCCTTCTCGGGCCCCAAGGATCCTGTTTTGGGGTGCAATCCATCCATGTGAGGTATGACGTAGGGCCATTGAGGTGATGAATACCGTCATGTAGAGTCGTGGTGAGTCGTGGGGTTCACCAAACATCGGAGTCTCTCGATCTCGAGAAAAGGATTAGTGGCAAAAGATGGCAAATGAAATCTCGCCTTCAGGGTCTGAATACATCTTTATCTTAATATTAAACAATCCCCATCCCCACCAATTACTAAACCATCGATATCAATTTTGCGGGCCATGCTCGTAGCTCATGTTCCGGTTTTTGCCGTCACTTGGCGTCGTGTGACCTGAACTCCGCTTTCGGGGACCATCCAGGGTGTCCTGGTTTCGCCAGGAACGAAGGCCTGAGGCCTCTGATTCTGCATGGCAAAACAGAGGCTCGGTCGAGTTCGGGCCATTGCGATCCCTTCTGTATGTCTCTCCGGGCCTCATCTGGTGGATAGATGGAAGGCAAGGTGGTCTTGGGCATTCTTTGCCTGCAAAGCCGCTCCATGGTACACCAAAAACACATGATTTTTGCTTGCAGGTGTTGTCAAGCATAGACCTTAGGTATCTCCCACCAATCAGGGAACATCATGAACACCCCAGCAATGGTAGAAAGGTCACCTTCATTGTCAAATATTGTCAAATAACTGTGACAATATGTGATGAGACGATCCTAACACGCACAAGCTCCTTCCCTATCCTTTGTCTCCTTTGTAGCAACATCGCTAGAGGACACGACCAAGTTGCCATAGAAAAGCTCATAAGCATGACAGGCACACCCATCAATTATTCATGCATGAAGTAAACCGGTCTTCCATTCACTCACGGAACGGTTGGTCTTCATGTTCTGTCGATTGATGCTCGCATATGCTCGCCATCTCCAGGGGAGAAAAGTGACGAGACTGCAAGCTTCGGAGGCTGCGCCTAGGGGCACCCAGCTAAGGCTACTTCACCGTGTAGATTACTAGTATATAGCTTCTTGCTACTAGTAGCGATGGCCTCTAGTAGCTTCTTCTACTAGTAGAAATGCCCTTGTTACTAACCCAACGTTGCCAGTTGTTTTCAAATGGAACGTGATTGTTTACATCGGAAGGTGGTGAAAGCAGGATTCGGAGACCATCGACCTTAAGGTTTAGATGGTGGTTCATCGTGAGTTCATGTGAGTTCACCTCTCCAAACTCATTCAATACTTAAAGTCCAAATGTTACCATATAGGCAGGACTTGGAACTCCACAGGAACCGTCCAAGGGACTTGCCCCAGGCAATCCATCGAATACCAAACTCCACAGAGTGGTGGTTTCCCAACGAAGCAATCACATGGGCTCTGGCCTTGGGCTCTCATCTGGCGTCAAGGGAGGCAAGCCTCGCCCCATGAGGTCAAGAGTCCCGCCTCAACCGATTGAAAGGCGGCGCAAAAGGGTCCTAACGAAAATAGTGAAAGGAGCTGTCAGACTCCCATTCTGTACGACCACTGGAGTTGCAACTCAAGATGCTATATACAGACTGTCAATCTACAGACCTGTGAAGTCCTCTAATTCATTCTCCCGTCCGCTGGCAAGGGAATCATTAGGCACAAGGCCCAATGTGCCTAAACCGTGCTTTTCTCCCACCAGCAGCATAAGGATCTACGATGTGGTCATACACAGTGCCAAGGTTTGGTCATACGCAAAGCAAAGCCACCGCCTTGCGCGGGCCGCCAACGCCTGGTCGGACCGAATGAGACCCTTGAGCCCCAATGTTGAGACGCGAGAGTCGAGTGGTCGTCATAGGGCTCGAAGAATTAAGGCCAATGGCCTCCCATCCCCATCCACCCCAAGGATTGCCATCCTTAAGGCCAACTGGATCCATCCTCAGGTTGCCATCCACCCCTCCATCCATCATCCATCATCCACCTCAGCCACGATGGATTTTGGGATATCTGGATGTCTGGGGAGCCTTTTTGATTCTACGGTCAATCGGGGGTGTCATGTGCACTGACGTTTTCACGCCACAGACAACTCATGGAAGTTCAAAAGAACAGAAAAACCTGTCGTGCCGATCCAAAAGAGTGGTTCGGTGATTACATTAAGTTTACTCTCCACAATAAGAAATCAGCTGATTCAGCTACCTGAACTGAAGTGTATTCATTTGCTTGAACCTGCAGGGCCTGTCTTTGTCGCTATGGTGGGTCTGCCTGATTTGATCTGGACCTCCGTACTCTGAAAAAAGGGACGTGACTCTTTAAGATAATTGTTTCTAATCAAATGATGTGTTTTCGATGTGATCATGTTCAAAAATATAAAAAGGAATAACCGCACACTCGTGCTAAGCACGGGACCAGGTACCATTTTGGGGCTACCATGGGCTACAACCTCCTGACTTCGACATGCGTTTACAAGCTCATGGACCTTGTCGGTGGAATTCAGGGGACCCTTACGCTCACAAAGACTGAACCAGCAGCCAAAAATAGTCTGCTAAAAGAAATGACCCTGCTTTCAGCTATGTTGTGAGAACCTGGAGTTGCTTTCAGCTAATACTCTGCGCACACTCGCTCCGCACACTCGCCGTGCCGCCCCCCCCCTCGCAGCACCAGACTTTTGTTGCGTCAAGCACTCGATCACTCGAATTCCAAGCTCGATCGTGCGACCAAGGCAATCTTCAAAGAGGCTTTTCCGAGAAACAACTCCCCTGTGGTGCTTGGGCACGTACTTGGGATGTGTCAAAGCACCACAGGTTCTAAAGGAAACATTATGTGATGAAACATGTCCAGGTGATGAAGCTATGTAAGACAAAGACGACCAAGAGGCTCCAAGGAAGGCGATCCAAGAACAAAGCAAAATGATAGCTCGACCAAGCCAGTTGGTCTCCATTGGAGTGATCAGGATATCTGATATCACCATGGACCACATACTGATCCTATGAGTGGATCTCATTTGGTGACATCACTTACTAGATCACTAGTGCGGGATTGGGGCTGCCTCTGGGAAAACACTCGGTTTAAGCCAGAAACCTAGATCCCATGTCGACAAACAAGGTGGTCCCAGATTGCTTTCGGGCAGATCTCCAAGTTAAGCTGTCAAACCACCTGAGCGCACGATTGAAGATAAAACTTCTAGAAGCTTAAGAGCTCCAATTCCGGAAGGATCAAGGCATCAGCGAGCCTTCAGCACGTCACAAACACTGGAGTTTCCCACAAGGGTGGCTCCAGCGCTGAATACGATATCGGATTTCACCATTTAGTTGGGGTGTCTGACGCAACCCAACGATATTTGAAAGAGGGATATCGGATGGGTGGTCCATCAAATGTAGCTTCATGCGGCTTGATCTTCAACTCCACGGGGTCATCTGACCAAACTCCACAACGGTCACAGTTGAACCCAACTGACTCCCACCAAGCGGATGGGCCTTCGGTGAATGCACCGTTTAGGTTTCTTGCAGCGTTTGGGTTTGCTGTTGTGGATTAACTTAACAAAAAAAACAGAAAAAAACACATCTTGGCAACAAGAAGATAAGAACTATCATCATGATTTATCCAGGATTCATCCGGGAAAAGCAACGTCAACCCATCAGTAAAACCAGGGTTCAGTGCGGTTCTGTAAGGTTCTGTGGGGTTATACCTTTTGGGGTCTGCATTTAGCGGTCTGCGCTTTGGACAATCTCTGCTGAAGGATCTGTGTGCCACCCGCCAGCTGATGGCCCCTGCTTTGCAGACCATCAACAACGAAGACTGTGTGGGTTGCCAAGTCTCCACCAACAGGGGAAACACATGGAAACACCGGTCGCCAGGAATCCCATGGAAATACCCATCGAACGAACAACCAGGAAAAACACCGGCCTCACCGGAAAAAGTCTTCTTGAAATTTGAACCTTTGATCACAAACCTAATTGAAGGCTAAATGGAGGGTAAGTGGAGAAGGTCACTACCCTTTCTGTGCACTACGGCACTACCCTTCCGTTTGCCTCTAACTACTGTAATATCACTAATTCAAACACCTTTCATTGGACGTTCTTTCTCGACCACTGGAGTTTGGACCGGGACGCCGTCCCGGCAGACCGATGAGTTCGACTTGACCCACAAAATGATACACAATCTCTCTACTCTCTGGACTCTGGAGTGAAAGAGGTTCAATCATCAGCCAAACAAATGGGTGTGCGTCCTGGAGGCCAGCTGGCAGCCAGCAGCTACCTGATATATATATATATTGTCACGCTGTAGCTTTTAGAATGTCTAAATAAAGGCAGGCATCCACAGTTGCACACTCTGAAGTCAAGCCAGTATGATAAAGCACTGCTGTGAAGTCGCTCCTGTCCCCACTCAGTCTTTTTGACAGTTTATATAGATTTGTGGCATCCGATTCCTGTTTGCTTGAGTCGACATATTGCCAAACTCGCGCCAAACAAGTGGAAGATTTGAAGCATGGCAGCATGTCTAGACAAAAGTCCTGAGCCAGTAGGAGATGGAGGAAGAACAACAACATCTCTAGATGAGCTTCGGCCCAAAATGGCCCAAAGCTGTAGAACATCCCTTCTACTCGATGCACTTCTACTGGCCAGCAAACAAGTGAGAAACACATTCGTCCTTTCCAGTGGGTGTAGGTGGGTCTGTAATTTCCCAACAGACCATCCATATGGGAGGTTTTGGTCCGACCACATCAAATGTGTCCACTGTGATCACAGCGACTGTTTGGTGACTCGCAGCAGCGACTGTAGGCGCGACTCGTAGCAGAGCGATTTCTGAGAGTGAACCGACGGCAGGGACACGATGTGATGATACCTCTCGATGATCTGTGCAGATCAGACCTCTATAGAGTCTATAGAGTTGCAAGTGAGTATAGTTCTCGCAGTTCTTGCCTCCTTGATCTGCTCTCATGCTATTCCCAGAAAGTCCAACAGCAAACATCCATAACTATTAAAAGCCCAAAATTAGCGGGCGCAAGACCTGTTGAACAAGGAGCCTATGTCAAGCCACGCTGGGGCCATCCTCTTCGGGGTTCTATGCCACAGATCTGTCACACCCATACATGATTCATATGAAATAAGGTAACAAAAATAGTTATTATGTAATCATCGCAACTTAGGAAGGCACATTGTGATCGTGATTTCGACATGAACGACAGGTCCATTGATGTCTCGACTGTCTCGACACCCGCCAAAGTCGGGACAACGATTCTTCGCAGAACGGAGGAATTTCTCCATCCTAGCTCCCAAGGTCTGATTTCGCGGTCAACCGCTTCCTGTCCGCCTTCGCGGTCATCCGAGGGCCCACTGTGCAGGACACACCTGGCGGCCGAACCGATCGTCACTTGGACGGACCAATCGGAGGAGTATTACACCCCCTCAAGCGACCCACGTCGGGTTGTAGATGAAAATCATCTTCCAGTCTGGTCCATTTCCAGGTTGCATGTTGATCTTCCCAGTGTAGCCTCAAGTACTTGGGGCAAATTTGTTGCGAGCTCTTGAGGTCTCAGGAATTGGGTGAGAAACTTGGGCGTCTGTGGAAAGATGGGCCTGCCTCGGGCCTTCTTAGAGGAAAGATGGGCCTTCTAAAGGAACCATGCCATCAACTTCCATGGAAGTCAGACAGAATTGTCTGTCGTCCCTCTGTGCGAGAAGGGCGAAACGATGTCGTTTTGCCAACTGCCTCCACTTATACACTTGCATGATCAAGCTCTGAATGCAAGATATGAAGCAAATGTATCAAATAAGTTCTCCATGAAGCTTCCCAAACATCACAATGGAGGGGATCCAAAAGAACCTTCCAGGATTCAAAGAGTCCTTCAAGCAAAACATTTCCAGTGAAGCCAAGCACCAAAGGGGATTGAGTTGAAGATGGACTACTAGGAGCAAGGATGCTACTAGGGGCTCCTGGCATCACTACTAGGAGCAAGAATGCTACTAGGGGCTCCTGGCATCGCTACTAGGAGCAAGGATGCTACTAGGGGCTCCTGGCCTTACTGCTAGGAGCAAGAACGCTACTAGGGGATGATCCATGTGGAAAATCAAAGTGACCTAGGACCTGCTAGGACCTGCCAGGACCTCCTAAGACCTATAGCATAAAGCCCAGTAGACTCATTGGATAGTATATAATGGGGATGTTCCACCAGGCGAACTGGCTGTAGCTCAAATTGATCATAGGAAGTTTGACGTGAGCTGCATCGTTTCGCGCATCCTCGTCGGTCCTTCGTCGATCCCTGCCTCCCTGATCGAGAAGGGACGAAGTGCTGCATCCCTACGGAGCTCTCGGTCAGCCTCAAGAAGCCAAGGGATAGCATCGAATACATCTATGCAATTCTATGCATACACATATATATATATATACACACAAGAGAGTCTATAACTACATTGTGTGAAAGGTGTGTATCGTTCATTAAAACACGTCATATATCAATATATGTCATTTAGATGCATTCATGTATAAACCACAAACGGACATGAACAGCATCTTCGAAACCAGTTTTCAGCCAACTCCACCAGCAACACATTTCAATGAGCCTTGGACTACTTGGACTCAACATGACATGAAGCACAGCATGAACTTGACAAGGTTTGTCAATCGAACTACACTCGAACTCTTTAGATCAGGCGGTCAGGCAGCACCGCGCGCCCCGCGTGCCTCTTGTATCAGGCGGAGTTGGTCTTGTAAGTAGCCTTGTTGGAAGGAGAAGTATGGAGAAAGGCGAGTATTTCCCGGCCTCAACCTCTGCACCCTTCAATCTGTTTCTAAAGCAGAGAATCTCTGGCCTTTACCGTGGTTTTCTCTTGGCATCACTGGTGCAAACCGCTGGGATCTCCTTTCCGCGGTTCCGCCTCCGATGTGATGAGCACATGGTTTCTGTGCTCGGAAATGGCCGAAAGAAAGCACGGAACCTGCCATAAGCTGTGAGAAGTCCCCATCCGATGGGGATCCTCTTGGTATCTATTCGTCCCAGGTCCGACAGCAGGCATCAGGTGGGCTCGTTCCGCTTGGTGGCTCCACCGAAGGTGGGTGACAAACACGAGATCTCTGAGAGTCTGACTGTCACAGTCTCCGGAACGCATCAATGTGGTGTGGTCAAGACAAGTAGAGAGGGCACGTCACAAAAGTTCCAAGTCGCCACCAGGAAATCTTAGAGATGGCTGTGGACCCATTTGGACCTTCTATTTGGCCATAACAACTTGAATCAAGCAACCCATGTCCTGCAAAAGATGGATCCTGTGAAACCATGTGGAATCCAAACTGTTGGTTTTCATGATTTCTCGGAACAAAAAGGGGCTCTGCTTCGACGTCGTGTCGCGCCGTCGAACCACGACGTCCATGGAGGCAAACGGCATCGAAAGAAGGGGGGCATAGCCGGACGCATAACCCTTCTCAGTGAACACCATATTTATCTTCCTAGTCACAGTCCATGCTGATCTCCTGTATGTCACTCGAAAAAGGAACACAGTATGGGCAACCCTATATAAACAGTAATCCATAAAACCTGCATTCAAGCAGGGAACACGAAGGAAAAAACACAGGGCAGCTTATATAACTTTCAAGTTGGTTTCGGTCGTGACTCCAGTACAAGTGAATCTGAGCCTCTAAATGCCTGGACAAAAGTCCTTGAACAATTTGACGGTGCTGTTGGACAGAATACTGATCTTAATCCTTCTATTCTAGGCTTCTGAAGCCAACAGTTTGTGCCATCCGCTGTGCCCCCCGCTTCATCCCACTTCCGCCACAAGACATCGCATCTCCAAGGAGTTGTGCCAACTCCGATGAAGCCGGCGGTGGACGGAGGAACGAGTCAAACCTCGGTTGCTCGAAGGCTCACGGAAGATTGCAAGAGGCTCTGATTGGATTTGCTTCAGGAACCAGAAAAAAATCTAATATATATATATAGTATATATTATACAGTTTATAGATACCCGAAGAGATTTATCATGATTCATCCATAGTACAAGTGAACCTTTTTCCGCAAACCAGGTCTGACCTGCCCCGAGCCTGTAAGACTTGGCAAACAGGACCTTGAACTTTATGGCCAAAGATGCCAAATTGTGGAGGTGCAAGTGTGGAATCCAGCCTCCTTGCCAAAAATGAGAACGAAATTGAACATGGCCTGTTCGGCCTGTTGATAGAAAGAATCAAGTAGCTTCTGGTCAGGGCTTCGTTCTTCGGCAGGCAGCTATGGGTTTTACCACATGAGCCTATTGGACGTCCTTTTGGGACTTCCCTTCTCAGGGATTCTCTGAAGAACTTGCTATAATAGGCAATTATCACTATCACTGCAATTATAAATTATAATCTCTTCGAAGTCGCAGCTTTCAAACTTCCCGCTCTAACATCAAATACCACACCCGTTCCAATCATGGCGAGATTTGCGGTTCACCATCGACTCTGGAAATGAGCATTCGCCATCCATGGCAGCCGCATCAACAATGACTTCGTGTAGGAGACCCGACTGCCGTGGCTCTCAGAACGAAGCAAGGAGATCTGTGGTGCCCTTGCCTAAGCAAAACCCCAAGCGAAAAGAAGACCGAGTGGAGTGGAGTTGAGAACTTATCTACTATTTTTTTAGGTTTGGTGTTTGGGCTAAGTTCCAAACCACCTTGGGATTTCCACAGTGGAGCCATCTTATAGGACTGGGACTCTCGTCCTAGACCCTCATAGATAAGTGTGGGAATGGAAGTAGTGACAACGCCACCTCCCTTGTTGGTCCAAACTCGCGCCTTTCCCCTATTTGACCTTTGGCGGCATTCTGTGGGTCGTTGTAGAGCGAATCATAGTCACAGTCTTTCCACAGTCTTTCCATAAACAACTTTCTGAAGATGTCTTGGTCTTCCGCTTGGATGTTTTGAGACCATCTTTTGAAGTTTCTACTGTACAACCTGTTTACTCCTTGTACAAATCCAACAGAGTAGTCAATTTGATATAATTTGATCAGCCAATTTCATACCCCACGTGCCGATAGCTACGTACTCTACATAACCGTGTAGACTCAGCATGTCTTCACTATTCTTTACTAAGTAGCAATAGTCATTGACAAAGACCTTGGTGAACTCAGTCCTGGAAGACTATTTTCTTTTAATGGTGTTCAGTGTGTGCTGGTGGTCTAGGTTGTCATCTCACTCGTTCCTACATGAATCATGGAGGTGGGATAGGGTGGCAACAAAACACCTCATGTGCGGGAGAAGTACAGATTCTAGTCTGCTTACTTATGGTGATTCTTCCCACACAACCTCAGTGCTTTCCAAGTGAGCAGTTGCTCTGCTCTGCTCCTTCAATTCAAAACCCTCAGTGCTCATCCCACAGCTTTCAGCAGGACCTGAAAGGATCGATGATTCTCATCTCAACACATATTTGCCAATGTGGATCTGTGGGTCCTGGCATCGGGGGGGACCTCGGTTGACCACTGAGGTTTAAACAGTCGACAAGGCTATCAAAAATGGTCCACCAGGCCCAGGGTTTTCAACGGGCCATCCAGGTGCCATGACCCTTTCTCGTGCCGAGGGGGGCTCTCAATCTCTCATTTCATGCTCACCTCAGTGACCGAGTTTCGAAGCTCCGAAAAAGCCCCGTTTGCCGAGCGACCGCGTCAAGGACTGAGTGTGAGCGACCGCGAGCCACCTGAGTGCAGCACGGCACGGCAAGCTGTGCAACGACAAGTCGCAAGTCAAGGTGAACAATGCAGCATGCTGTACTACGAAGCTCTAGTACGGTGCCATTTAAGAGATTCTGTGTCAGAGATACCACGAGAATGCACTTTAGATTCTGCAGTTATTATCTCTTTGATTGAAGTGCCATGTGGTCTTAAGCTGTCAGTTTTCCCCCGCAGTAAGGGCAATCCTTGGCTTTGGAACGGGGAGCATCAAAACTTGCCTTTTTTGCTGGGGGTCCCTGGGTCCCTTTTGGAAATAAGGGTAGTTTTGGATGTCACTCATTGTTATTACATGGACATGTCAAGCAATTTGGTCGCATTATGAAATGAGTAATAAAACAAAAAACACGTATGTCTTGAATTGTGCCGTTGCCATGTCAGTTTCAATGTTGTTTAAAGCCACAAGTTTTAAACCATGGTGTCAAACAGCGTTTCAAGTTTGTAATAACAGTCGTTTCTGTTACTGAAAAGTAAAACGACCATGTGTAAGTGTAATATTGCTCCAAATAGATACAAAAAGATACAGAAAGGATCAAAAAGGCCATGTTGAACAGTTCTTGTTGGCTGTTCAGTCAAAGCTCTTGCGCGTAAAATGTGGATTGAAAGGTATACATACTTGGAATTCAAAAGAGATTGTTTAAAGGTCTCTATATAATCACAAACGGAAGCAAGCCATGCCTACCCTCCCTTCAACGTCATACTGACCGTACATTGATGTTTCATTTGACCTGATTTGCAGTCTTTGCTTGGAAGGCAAATGCACCAAAACAGCAAGGTGCTGAAGTCATTGATCCCCCCAGTACCTGTGACCGCCGACGTGGCCATTTCTTCGCTTCGCCGTGATCTCCGGTCTGGAAAGACCCTCGCAGTTTCACCCTCGAATTTCTATCCCACGCCACCCCCACCTCTCTCTCCCCCTTCATCACGCATCGTGCACGATGATGTGCCGCGGTGAAATCACATCCTCTTGGTCCCGAGCTCTCTGCTTCTGCGTCTCAACCAACCTCAGCCCCCACACGACAGGACGGCCTCAAACCTCTCAAAGGGTGCAAGAACGATGGACGAGCTCTTTGCAGCAAGGAAACAAAACACAAGGGAAACCCACGTGAGCTACGGCCAGTTCACCTGGGTTGAACATGCTGAAAGGACTGGATGGTTGTAATCCCCACTGGTTGAAATATATATGTTGAAATCACCATACAGTAGCTGGGTGGTGCCATGGTCGTAGCGAAAATGCGGTCAGCTCTCTCAGAACGTTTCTGTGAGAATCGCAAAGTGATCATGAAGATGCTCTGTGAGAGGTCTGACTCAATGTCTAATATCTGGTGCCTCACTTGCTACACAAATCAAGCTGTCACTCAGTTGAACATGTACCAACACAACAAATAGCAACTATACGAAGTACCACAGAGAAGACATTGCATTTGTGGCAATTAACATATTTGCAGCTGGACATCGTGCTGATTTGCCTCTAGTGGCTTTGCAAATGTTGCTGGGGCCTTGCATTCAGATATATTTTGATTCAGGCATCTCTCCAGATGATCCTAAAATCCTCTACCGATGAAGAAGGGATCCTGATCACAATGACATGGCTCTCAACATGCGACTTGATTCAACCGCTATGCGGCATTGCCCACAAAGTATCACTGGCACCCCCAAATACTCCTGACTTTGCCACTTGTTCTTCATCTTTCTCCTACATTCCTGATACAACCAAGTCCTTCCAGGTCGAGTTCTGTCTGTGTCGTTTTCCTCCATACGGATTGGACTCCGTCGGGGTCTCCCAGTCAAACCCCCCTCCTCACGGTCCGCACTCGGTCGTCTCGTCAGTCGCTCGGTGGTGAGTTGGGGAGGCTGGAGAGGTCGTCTTCGCCCAAGCGAAGATGGAGGTCGTCTTGGGGAGATGGCAGAGGTCTTGGTGTTGGACTCGCCGTTTAGGATCGAAGCGGCATGGGTGCGTGCACTCGCCGAGCGGCATGGGTGCGCTCTCGCTGCGCGAGGTGTGAGGATCGCCTGGACACGGGTGCTGAAAGTGCCGTTCAAGACTCACAACAACTGACTTAAGAGTCTGATAGGAACCCACCCAGGAGGTCAACTGGGGCACAAGCGGACCAGTTTGGAGAAGACTTTAGTGTATCTTGTGCAGACTCCTAGTTGTTTTCCGCAAGTCTGGGGCGGGGTCATTGCCAACCTCTTCAAAGATTAGGATCAGAACCGTACAAAGAGATACAAAGAGTACCTCCTACGGTCTCAGACCAACAACTTTCAAGATTTCACAACTGCCCTTGTCTGTGCCTGCACCGCCCTGTTGCAAAGGTTCTGTGGTTCGATACCCTTGCAGCCTCCCCAGCTGAACCAAACACCATGGCTCTTCAACGTTCGTTTGCATCAACATCATGTTTGTCGTCCTCTGTCGTACTCTCAAGAATACCGGATCTCAAAAAGAATCCTTGAGAGCTTTGGAAGCTGGGCAAAGAAATCCACCCACCCAACCCTCGAAATAACTCGAAACACACTGTCAGCCATGGCCGCCATTCGGCCTCTTCAGCCTCCTTCTCCCACCCATGACCCATGACTTGCGTGGCTTCGTCTGTCGACGTGCGCCCTGCTTCGCCCGGCTCTTCGGCCTCGATCTCGAGGAATTGGGGCTATGGCCTCCACCTCGACAGCCGAGTTGCAGAACTCCCAATGACCAAGTCACGCGGCTGCCCTCCCAGCCAAATCCTCGCCTCTCAGGATGGTTTGAAAAAGGATGTTCCTCTAACTGAAGGCCCCTTACATCCTAACTACAGCTATTCTGTGCACTGGTTCTTTTCCATGCATATTTCCATATAATTTCCCACTACGCGTGTATTTCTTCAGGACAAGCACTCAGTCATCATTGTTCCATCGATTGCATTAATCTCGTCTGAGAATAGTGCATAGCGCGCAGTGCGCAACATGTGCCCCCCCAAAACATATATATGTTCAAAGCCTCTGCCCCACCCTGCTGCCTCTGGCATAGCCAGAATTTCTTGCAAAATCTCCCGTAGGCAGCAACTCTCCCGCCGGAGCTCCTGTAAGATCCTGGCCACACACTCGGGAGTGTGCGCACGTGCAGCAGTTTTTTTTGTATATCATGGATGAGGCTCAAAGGTTGGCAAACAAACATACAACTTTTGGGGGGGCTCAAAAATCAACGTTCAGGGGTGTCCATGGTTTGGGTTTCTTCTCGGCCAACCTGAATTTCCCAGGCTGGCAACACAAATTCATGTCCTGGACCTGGATGCCTGTTCTTGACATGTCCTGGGGTGTTTTTTTGAATACACACACGTCTCATTGTTCCGCAAGTATTTTAACATTCTAATTTAATCAAGTCCGGTCCCATAGAAAGGCTCCCGGCGCTCTCTTCTGTGCCCAGGGTCAGCACCATCTGTAGCTGATGAATTTTGAACCACCAACGGCCATCACAAGTGGCCGAACACCTTCTGTCCTTTCCCTCCCCGTATCCACCGGAACAAATTCACCACGGATCGCTGGCTGATTAGGATCTGTCATGTCAATAATAAACCAAATGAATATGATACAGCATGATACAGCCAATATGTCTCCTCCCATCGTAAGTAAACTCTGATCATCTCTGATCAATGCTCACTTTTCATCATGTTTCACCCTTCATCTGCCGTGTCCAGCTCAAATGCAGCTGGAACACTGGGACGTCTCCCTTTGCGTCGTCTCCAAGACTTCCTCTGCTCGACGAAGGCTGCTGATCCCCCCCTCGGCCGTGAGGGGCGCTAAAATGAGAAAAACGAGTTCCGGTGGTTGGCGGTGTGGAAACTTTGGGATCCTTGAGGGGCCCAAGCTCAGGCAGCCCAGGAGGAAGAGTTGGTTTCGAGTTTTCAATGGAATGTTTGAGGCCATACGATGAGTTTGGCCTGCTTGGCGGAATCACAGTCAACCGCTAACTCCGTCAAGCATGTCTAGGGTGCCATGCCCCAAATGGTCATGCTGTGTTTTGGATGGTTTGGGTGCTTTTGCAGGCGTCCCATGCCCAGCAGCCTTGGTCAATGTCACTGTCTTCCCAACGCAAATGCTGGAACACGAGCACCACCACTGCACCCATCAGCCAAGCATCCATCGGAAAGCAATCCTGTGTCACCACTGCCAGTTCTGGACCTCAGTGAGCATCATAAATCCAACAAACCCTTTCAAATTCACCTGGGAAGCTGGTTGTGAACATGGGTCAACGGCTGAATTCGCGGGCTGCGGTCGTCGATTGGTCATCTCTTCGAAGATCGTTTGACCCCAAAATCATCCAAAATCGATACAGCTAGAGACACCCTGCAAAAAAATGCATGCCACATGCTATAAATTTCGTGATGTTTCATGCATGTGTACCTAGAAGCACCCAGGGAAAAAAATATCAAAAGGGAACATCCGTGCCAGGTCAGCGGCCAACACGTAATTTCTGCGGCAAACCAAATTCAATGCCTTCCATGCCTAATACCCACCAGGATGTCTCTTCTATACCTGCATACCGCAAATCGTTCTGCAAGGGCATTGCTTTGCATCTCAAGATCTACACCCTCTCCCACCAATGCCGAATTTTGACACTTCTTGATTCATGACATTCACAAAAAGGCTGCAACATATGTTCAAGCCCTTTGAAAATACTGTCATTGAACCCCGCCTTTTGCCAGTAAATTCTCACTCTTTCCCGGAGACGTCCGCCTCTTTAGTGTTTTTTGCCCCGGGCTTTGCCACTTAGGAATGGTTTTACTCTGTACGGTGCTCATTCCGCACAAGAATCCTTCACGAGGAAAGGCACGCAATGACACACATATATTTGATATGACAGTAGCCAGATCTGCACCTGGAGGTTCTTCAACAATAGTTGTTTGTCTGAGACGGGTCCAATCGCCGCGCCTGTCATGATCCCTATCGCCTATCCCGAACCAAAAGGCACCTATATCGCAACATCTTTTCTCGTAGAGGGTTACGATCACATACAGAAAAAAATGTGACACATAATGACATAATGGTTGCATTTCCAATTGAACCCTGTAGATTTCGTCGGAGGAAGAAACTGCAGAGGACGAAGCGCAGGAGAAATTTGACTGCGCCGGAAAACCCGGTTGGCATCTCTTCGGGCTTGTCAGGCCCATGCATCTTTCAAATCTGGCCATGGCATTTGTCTGCACTTGTATTCCTCCATCTTTTCATCACAACGTCATCTTTACCACACTTTGACCTCTTTCTGTCCCAGCATGTGCTGGAGAAGGTCCCTCTTCTCCACTCAGCTATTGTTTCCCATTCAACAGCTGGGTACGGTCTGATAGTATGGCCGAAAGCATCTGCAAAGTGTGCTCCTCCAGCAAAGTGGAACGCCTGTGGATTCGATGGTGTAAACAATGTCTTGGAAATCGTAAACTCACAGGCTTAGGCAGAATCTATTGGCCTACAGGTTCCCTTTCTGGCTCCCAGCGCGCAACAAGGTATGGATTGCGAGCACTCAGGCGCTCGGCCTTGCGAGCATAGGAACAAAGCACTAGTTCCATGGCATCAACGTAGCAGTCCTATTTCGAACCCTATTGGACACATTGTTTCCCAGAGGGTACCCCCGTAGTTGCCTCACGGTTGGGGTTGACAAGAAAGGGCAGACTATATATATAAAGATATGACGTTGCCAGCTTCTGCGGCACAGAAAGCAACAAAACTCACGGATTGATGCATTGAGCAATCGTGTGACTCCCATAGATCCAACTGGCTAGAAGCTTCAATGCGAACTCTGGGTCATAGCTGCCTGACACTGTTTTGGACGCTGCCACAGCCTGCCCGAGCAGCCACCCTGCCCTGGACTACGGACTACATGCAAGATACACCGTGCATATGTTTGCAAAATTAGTTCCTGTCTATAAGTGACATGGCAACAGTGTCAGTGTGAGTTCCACTGACATTTCCGACCAACCTAGCACTGCTGCTACGTAAACCCTAATAATTACAAAGCTTTCCCTGGACCTTAGTTTTTTGCTACGGTCCTCAAACTCTTGGATCAACTCTTGCTTCAAAAACAGGAGCACTGCAATGAAACCACCCCAAATGCAAGGCTTTAGCCAACCTCCAACCAATTTTCTCAAGACCACCCTCGCCCCCACTGGCATTGCGAGCCTTGCTAAGTTCTCCTTTTCCAGCAATAACTTTCACCATGGAAGACACCTTTCTCTCCTCGCGTTCATGGATCCATTCGCACCCTGCCGATGCGATCATGTCCAACACCACCTGTGGAAGCGCAATGGCTTTGCAAACTCAAGCTCCTAATCAACTTGATCCCCAAAACTGCTTCAATGGCCAACCGGGCCAAATACAAAACAAAAGCCCTGAGGCACTACGGTTTTGAGAAACATTGTGCTGCCCAGCTTTGAACCATTGCAGGGTTTCTTCAAGAACTCACTTAGTCACCCTTCAACTTCTTCAGAAAGACTGAAGCATATCCTCACAGAAATTCAACCCAACAAGCTCCGCAAAGATCATAGGACTTGAAATGCGGCCCACCTTGCGGTAAAACAAGGAAAATGATGCACAGATGCACCCCCAAGGAGCGATTTCCATTCTACTAGTTCCGTGTTCCGTGGAACATGTCTGCAGCTTCTGCGCGCGTCAGGTTTCGCTGATATATGATAGCCGCTCCACAGAAGAACCTGGTTGGGCAAGAGGTCACGCACTGAAAGGCTTGCTTCTAACACGGTGCGGTTGACTTGTGCCATTGGTAGCTTTCAGCTACGCTAAGTTCGCAAGACTCTATGGCTCTGTGTTGCTTCAAGCTCATGCAGGTGCTGGGCTACATCCAACGGTCTCTTTGCACTCGCTGGGTGTCAGCATGTGTTTGGATGAACTGGTGCAGGGTTTTGGCTGGCACACTTTGCCATCAGCCCCTTGAGGAGGACCACTTGCCGCATCTTTGGTGCGTTCTGGAACCTCTGCAGCAACCCTACCTGGATCAGACTTGAGCACAGTGGACCCTGACTTTCTGTAAGTTCTCCTGATCGACCATCCGAGCCACAACAACTCCGCCACACCACATTGGGCAGGAGCCGGTGGTGCCACAGGAGTGTACAGGATTGTCTGTAGACTGAACCTCGAAACGGCTACCCAGACCAACAAGAAAACAACCTTGCTGCACGTCTGGTCGAACTGTCACCCTGGAAAACCCAAAGCTGCAAGAAGAAGCAAAATCAACACTTTTCAGTGCACGCTGCAACCATTGCAACAAAGGTGTAGCATAATTGCGACAAATGTTGTTTTTGTACTATGCCAATCGCACCTCAATGGCCATGCCAATCGGGATGCAGGCTTGACCAACCGCGAACTTCAAAGAGTTACAGCCTTGCTTAATTCCTGCACTTGCGGAAGGCTCCCATGTGGAGGTGGAAACTTAAGTGTTGCAATGCTTGTTCTCATTGAGGTGACCGTTTCAGTGAGAAATGCCCGCCTATGCAAACCCCAAAGCATTGTTCTTGAAAGAAAAAAGTTGCGGCAGCAAAAACACTTTCGCAGCAAAAAGTTGATTTCCGCCTCAGGAAGGGAAGAGCCGCTTTTCCCAATACAGGCGAGAATCTTTGCCGAAAGGATCTTCTATCTATCTACCTATCCTGTCCTGTCCTGTCCTGTCCTATCCTATCCTATCCTATCCATCTATGTACAGTCTATATATATTATATATATATATGTTACTATGTTAATATACGTATGGATCTCGGCGCATATTGACGAACGGGACCTCCAGATGCAACCAACGCCTCGCGGATCGACCGGACCACCTCTGAGCCTCCCCAACGAGTCACGCGCGGAGCCAGCGGTGGACGGTAGATCTGTCTCCAGCGATCTCCTTGGACATTTCGGCATCCGAAGCATCCGAAGATCGAAGCAAACGAGACAGCGTTGGAGGTGTGTGGAGTCCGGTCGTTGGAGGAGTGCAGAAGAATAGAGTGACGAACTTGTTATACCATGGATAACTCTGATTCTGCGAAAAGCAACATGATGTCTCTATTATCAGAATTGAAGGCCTTGTGGGGAATCCCACAGACCTTCTCAGAATGGTACTTGGAGCCTCCAAACCTAAAACGCCTAAACGAGTCTCCAATCACCTTCTCAGTATGCGAATCAGTGTGGATATATAGGGAAGGGATGATTTCAGAATCAAAGCTTCGGTCTGACCTGGTGACCTGGTGCGAAAAAGATAAATCCTGTGGCTGTGATCTATGAAACTTGTAGCCCACCGACCTATAGGCCCATAGCTGGCACAAACACAGAAAAACAAAACACGCCATCCGTTCAGACCTGAAGATCTGCCTTCATACACACCTTTCGGACAATCATATACAGGAAAGAAGGGGAAAGCTCTGGCGCTCCAATACCGGCAGGGGCCAAGCAGCTTATTACCATGATCAAGAAATTTGTACGGCGTGACAACGATCAAGAGCATGCTGCATGCTCATCTCGCCCAGCTAAGACCGAATCTTGCTTCAAACTCTACTTCAGAAAGAATCCCCGTCCCACTCCCAGGCTTTGCCTCTGCTTCTCTTCTTTGGGCGAGAGATCCTGACGGATTCCACTGAGCAGGACGCTGACAGGACGCGTACGGAGCGTACTAATTTTTGAACGACTCAGACGGGTGGGCGGCGTACTGTTGCCTTAGCTTCTGTTCAAAGTGAAATGGCATCAACAAGCTAACAGCCTTGGTTTTCCGAACGGCTGACCCATGAAATGAACTTGGCCGTCGCGGTGCGACTTGCCCACGAAGAAGTGTGGGGCTCATATGTTGCTTGTGGTCTAAATCAACACACTTGGCGACCAGCAACAGCTGAGTAATCTTGAAAACCCTGCAATCGTTGCAAAAAGAAGGAAGGTGAAGCACACGTAACCACACGTTCACATGTCCTCTTTCTTTTACCACCCAGTCGGTCGGTGTGGAGCCTTCTCGTGTCGCCGAAGGCGAAACAATTCCTGGGCGAAACAATTTGTGTGGCGCGGGCTCGTATGGGCGCCACAAAAACACGTTGCGAATCGCTACGGCACCAACCAAGCGAACCAAATTCAACCAATTTCGATGCCAGATAGGTGGGGTAAGGAGACCGTCCCCCCTGCAAAGAACCCCCGATCGTCTACCCAGCCTGGGGTGCGATTTCAGGGGTCTTTGCAGGTCCGGACGCACCCAACTGAGGGGTACTGAGGTACTGGTTCCAGGTTCCACCATTCGAGTCAAAGCCAATTTCGTGGGTCCAACTCTGAGATGGAAGATGATCCACGCTGGCGTCATCTAAGGTGAATTCCCTTCAAGAATCTTCAATATTTGTTTTTATTGAAAGGCCATACCAAGCTAAGATAGAATCGGATTGATTTGAATTGAATTTGATTAGATTGAATTCCCTTCTGTTGATTGTTCAATCTAAAGTGTGCGTCCAGCGTTGGAGAAGTTGGCTTTTGGCGTCACGTGACGCTATTCTTAGAAATTATGGAAGAGTTTCAGAAGAAATTTCAATTCTGTTGAAATGTTTGCTTGGTTTAAAGAAGGTGTGTTGTTTATGTATTTTGTCAACGGTCCCAGATATGGCCATGTTCCATACCATGAGTTGATCTGGGTTCGGCGCCGCTTTTTCCGGGTATATATGTACCTGCGATATGCTCTGTATATTGCTCTATACTGCACATGTGTACTTACACATCATGAATGTATGATGACAAATGAACGTGTGATATATCCAAATATATCAATTGTACAATGAATTTCAACCAGCGAAAGGAATCCAAGCCAACAATAAGGCGTGTGTGTGTGTGTCCATGTGTCTGGTCCCAAAAACTGTAAAGGAAGTCCGAGACCAACCCAGTAGGATAAAGCATATAACGTATATAACGTTATCCTTGCAATCAAGGCGAGCCAACCATCTTGAATCAGGGCAGGGTATCCCAGGCATCCAGCCACGTGTTGATTGTTCCCGCGGTCCTGCCCGACATCCCGACGTCAACTTTACCATGTGGGGTGGAGGAATAGGACGGCCGCACGAGGGAATTTGGGAACATATTGGATCACATGGCACCAAATTGATGTTTGGATCATGTTTGGTGGTTCGTATTGATCAGATCGGAAGCCGAACCCTCACCTCTTGAGACCACCCACATGGTGTTGTGGCGCTAAGGATAAGATCCCAGCCTGGCTCAGCAAGGCATGTACTTCCCGGGCGTTTGTCACCGCAGCCTGAGGCGACAAGACTGGGAGAGGGTCGTGGAACAGAGTTTAAACATGTTTAAACATCAGTTGTATACTACATGTTTTCAGAGATCCACGTACCTTCTCAAAAGGTACGACTGGACCCTCCCCCTAGACAAAAGAGTCTCCAATCACCGTACCTCAGAAAGTGGATCCATAGGGCCTCGCATGTGTGAACCATGTGAGTGTCGATCAAGTAGTACTTAGCTGCCCAGGCTCACCGCCCTGTAAACTAGTAGACTAGCAGCACTGCTCAGCATCCCATCCACATACCAGTGGGATCCGTTGGTGTCAGTTTATTTGGGAGCTCGGAAGAAACACATACAGTATGTTTACTAGTAGCTTCTTGTTGCTAGTAGCGATGGCCTCCAACCTAATAGCGATTGCCTCCAACCTAGTAGCTCTTTGTTACTAAAGACTTCTGAAGCTTCCCGTCACGTTTGCTGAATGCTAAAACTCATGCTCTTGCACCCAACCAAGAATTTCTCATGGGTATGGGTGCCCATTGTAAAGCCACTTAGTCTAAAAATACATCCTTTTCCCTGCAGTCAATGAAGTTTGATCATTTCCTCAGCAGTTGCAAACAGAGCCAGAAGGGTTTGGAAGAGTCTTTGCCCCACATGACACATACAACAGGTGCGGACGACATGCCAGTTTATTGACTATGGTTCAATCAGTTGAGCTTTTCAATCGTTGGTTCCAGGATGCGCCCAATTGCATTGCAAAATCAAGTCTAATAATGCATAAATATAATATATTATATATACACATCCATGTCTTGGGTCTATCCTGTTACCTGTAACAGTGGATGATGATGGTTAGCTTGCAGGCCTTTCTCTAAAAAGTGATTTGCAGGCCATTCCAAACCGCTTGCGGACTGAGCGCCTCGGTGGTGGCACTGTGCCCCACATGGCGCAGCTGCGCGGACACGGCGCGCACTTCCATGGCCTCGGTCCGTTTCGGACCGAACGAGTCAACCCCTCGGTCGTTCGACCGATCCGTGACGCCAGGGATTCCCCCGCGGCTGTCTGGTCCACGGGTCTGTCCAGGAAAACGCCTTGAGGTCTGTCCTTTTAGATAGATCCCTGTTTGGATCGGGAGCGAGTGACGGACAGTTTCTGACCTGGAGTGCTTGAAAACACCGTCCGCCTAAGAAGTCAATTAAGTCTGGAAAGCAAACAAAATATGTATCATATGTTCTGCCTTTGACTTTGTGTCACATCTCTGCTTGTGAGATTCTATGTGTTCGACTCTCATCGATTCAGTGTGAATCAAACCACATGCTCCGAAAGTAGCTGAAACCTTGCGCGAACCCACGTTGAAAGAAAGTATGTATATATATATATAAAAAAGCCGGTGGAAAGAACGTATTTCCATGGATCCCTATTGCATCATATTACCGTAAGGATTTCTTGTTGCATGCTTTTTATGAGGCACATGCAGACTCTTGGTCTGGGTCCTGCTTGGGATGTGAACCCAAACAGAAGGCCTAGCACGCTTGCTCTTGATCCCCACCCAGTGGGGCCAGCTGGTTGACTGGGCTAGTTCAAGTCCTGCAAGATTAGTCACGGGACATGAGCACAATATTTACAGCATCGGTGATGTCTATGTCCGCATTCTCCCTTGGCGGGCGCAACAATCCTTCCGAGGTACAGGACACAAAACCAATCTGAAGACACAAATTCAGGAGACTTCTGATAAACTTATGTAGTGCACAGAGCCCCGACGCCCATCCTCTGCGGAGAAGAAGTCTGTCGCAACGACATTGGAACCCAGACCATCAAGCCCAGCATTTGAAGCTCCCGCTGCTGACCTCATCAGGAAATTACATGAGAAGAAGACACGGAACGACGGAACGATAACCGTTCCACCAGAACTTTTCGAGTGCCCGTTCGGTGCCATAAAGGTGAACTTCCTAGAGCACATTGCCCGGTTCAAAGAACTGTAAAGGACATTGCCCGGTGAAATTCCCATTAAAGGATGTTCTGCAAAAACATGCAAAAACAAAAAGAATCGAGTGGTGACATTGTGGTCTATGTCCGTGTTCCGTGACATTCGAGGTGTTTTTTCTTCATAGGGTCATGAGTCATAAGTATAAAGGTACTCCCAGACCCTGACAGCGGCCACGTTGACTCGGTCCAGTCGACTGATGCCCTCATTGAACTCACACAAGCAACCTGATGCCCGCTTCCATATGTCCCATCCATGGGACTGGCATATGTGATCATATACGCCTACCTTGACCCCAGGAAAAAATACACCGTAGGTTTCATAGGCCAGTCCCATGGATGGTCTGGGCTTGGGAAGACCTGCAAGTGCAGACTCTCCCAACACACTCAAACAAACTCCCCTCACCGCCGCTGAGGCCTCAAGAGAGGCCGCCTCTGCCTGATTAGACGCATTAGAGATGCCCTCTCTGCCTGATTGATGCAGAGAGGTACATCATGCGCCTTGATGATGTATTTGACAGGCCATTGATGGATATGTTACACCCCACCCCTCAATGACCTCGGTGCCAAGAAGCTATCGCCACCCTTGGATCTGCTGTCCAGGAACCATTTGAAACAGAAAATGAACATCTTCCGCAGAATGAGAAATCCATTCTCACCCTTTTTCCACAACAAAGCTTCTCCAGGGATGACTCTTACCCCCTTCCGGCAACACGTCCCCCCGACCTGCGGCTCTCTCAGCTCGCGCGGCGGCCGCTCGTCGCTCATGCGGCTTGCAAGGCCTCGATGCGAGCGGGGCCGAGAGGTGTGGGGCCGTAGAAAACAGGCGTCCTGGAGTGGATAGAATATGGAAAATCAAGAAACAAGAAAGGAAACTGGTCCGTATTTTTGATTGGTTCAGATTCGATCTACTCCAGGATTCTTGCAATATTTTTGTTATAATTACAGTATATCAATGTATACATACCTGAACCCACCAGAGGTGTCCAATTTGCCAATGAACGCCCCTTAACCTATAAGGAGCTCTGAGTGGACGCCTGTTGGGGGACCTCGTGTATATATATATATATATCAAATTAATATATATGGTACATAAATGGTATATAGAGAGTTATATTTGCTCATAATTATATTGTTACAATCTGTTACACTTACTGTTATATGTTTTGCGGTTGTTGCATGCCTAAGCTGAAGGTTGACAACTTGTGTACCGGCAGAATAGCTGCTATGTAGACCTGATTTTGGCGGGACTATGGTGTGGCGGGTCTGAACCAGCACCAAACCACAAGGGATTGCGTACTATACATGATTCCTCCCAAGACTGGTTTCTGTCTTTTCCAAGTATATAAAAGGCGCAAGAAAGATCTGAGGTGACAGTTTTTCAGCCGAACGAGCCCTTGAGCCTTGGACTCCTGCATCGAGAAATCCATGAACGGCAGACCCGTCGGACCCATCGGGCAGCCGGGAGGACCGGAGGACGACTGGATGGGTGGTTTGACGTCGGAAACCGGAGTCCGGTCGTTGGAACCCAATAAGGGGCGTTCCGAAACTTCAGAAAGGCCCAACAAAAACACTACTGTTTGTAGAGGAACATGGAAGACTCCAAGGAAAAAATGCCGTCCACTTCCATGTGAGTTCCAGGGAGTGTATCAACATGTATCAACATATGATCGAATGGGACTGTAACAGTTGAACTGGGTCTGTCCATGTCTGTCCGAGATCTGAGTCCTAGCACGAGTCGTCCATGGCGCACTCCCGGGAGTGCGGAATGGCGGAAGACGAAAGGACTGGTTCACAGTGAGCCTTCACTTGTGGGGGGACCCACAATAGATGTGAATAGTAATGATATGTTATGTAATGATGTTCATTGTCATACATCCGCTGATGAACGACCTTTGCACCTTGCTTTGCACCTTGCTTTGCACCTTGCTTTGCACCTTGCCTTCAATCTTCGAAACAATGGGTGATTTGTTAGAGGCCTTGTTCCATTTCTTTGGTGATGAGTTTGCGGCACCATCTTCCAGCTGCTTCTATCCATGTTGAGCCACACACCGGACACTGCGATCACTGGTCTGGGCCACTGGTCGAACGGATTTTGCGGGAGGTCATGCAGCCATGCTGGAACCGTGGTTAGAAGAGTCAGGACTTCAAGAAAGCCTACGTACCAACATGCGTCCCAATCCTATTCCGATTGCAAGAAATCCGTAAAAACTCTGTCTGACTGCATCTGACTGTGGCTGGAACTGCTGCTCACCACAGTTGCTCGTACTGCTACCTGCCATTCCCCTTCCTTCACAAGTTATTACCGCGGTTGCGGGCACTCATGTTTCTGTGACGACCGAATTACCGTAACAAGTGTCATTTTAACATGAACATGTTGTACCGTTGTACCTCTTGACCGTATCCACCACTCCAAAGAAGCTTGGAACCAAGTTCGACGCAAAGCCACAGCAACAAAACCCATGCTTTTAACAAGATCGTGTCAGGTCATGTCTCATGTTGAATCTCCAATTCAGCCTCATCGAAATGAGAGCTAAGAACAACGTCTGCATGGAAGCTGGAAGCCCTGGCTCTCACGAAGCTGTTTTGGGGATCCCAATTGGTCGATGGATATCGATATAACTGCAGACAGCTGGCGGACCTGACGAGTTTGACACTCCAAACACTGAGGTTGTAACGTGGAACCATCAGCTGTTATAGTGGAACAAACATCTCTGCATGACTGTAGTTTGCGTGGAAAACGTTTTTCATGAAATTCACATGCATTCCTCCTGTCCTGTCAAACACATGCTGATTTGGACCACCCCTAACCTCCGAGCAGCGATGAACATTGGATGAAGGCATCCCTCCCACCTGCCTCACATGGAAAAGACTATAAGTATGTAGTCATTCCGAATCATTCCTATATGATTTCCTGAGGGTTGATTGATCTTGATTCCTATATGATTGGCCTTTCAATTCCCCTTCCGAAACCTTGTTTTGTCTTGCTGCGGAACGACTTCTGGGCCGTTTTGGCCTTCTTAGCATCCGCTTCATCCGAGCTCTGCTTCTTCTCCTCGGCGAGGAAAGACTCTCGCGATCCGAATCCGCTGCAGGCGTGCAAAAGGCTGGCGCTTTTGTGTGGACTATGTCTCTGCGTTGCACTTTGAGCAAACATCAGTAACATGCAAACATGAATGGTTTTGGGGCGAATGAGACGCGCTCTCACCGGTGGGATCCGATTTGTGCAGGGTCACGGATCACAACACGACGGGCTCCAGGGTGGCGAAGAGGCCAGTGAAGTAACGTTAGTCGGGCCACAAAGCCTTCAACTAGTCTTGAGACTAGTGGGGTGAAGGAACATTAAAAATATTGACTCTAGACTCTAGACCTTGCAAGTCCGGTATCTTCGCGAACTCTGGCTCCCTGTGATGACACCCCAAGCTCGACCCCAAAGCCACTATGTTCTAAAGATGTGATTCGAAGCACCGCCTTTCGTCACACCCTCCGAAGCTCCAAACCCCGCAGCGCGGCGGCGCGGAGCGCCTTCGGCTTCGCCTCTGCGGCGCTCCGTTTGCGGCTGCGTTCGCCTCGCAGGCCGGCCACCGGTGCACCCGGCGTTAAAGCACTGCTCCACAGGGTTCGGTCACCCTCGGTCCCCATGTGGAGCTAAGCTACAGTCCATGGGAAGCGCGCAATAACCAACTGGTAAAACATGAATATGAATGAATAGTAGATGCCTGATTTTACTGAAGGCAACCGGATTCATATTCATGTTTTACTGAACTGGTTCCAAAACCAACCGAAAAACAAGTGTCTTTACATGTCTTTACTCTCCAAACTCACCCCAAACCGGCGCAATATGAGTGCTTACAGTCCAATGTGAACCATGTCACACTATTTGACAAAGTGACGCACACATTGCACATGGTGAAACATAGACTCGGTATGCTATTCTATTCGCAAACCAATGTCAACTGTAAAAACTACAAATACCGCAGGACAACCAGCTGAAAGGAAAAACTGCCCTGTGAATTCACAAATATGTTTTTTTTTCAGTAAGTTTCTCATCAAGTTTCTGACGGTAGCTTCAAGCATATGGAATTTGATGTGAAACTAAGTTCAAAAAAAACACACATCATGATCATTTCTTTCCACAAAGCTACCATTGAATAACTTGATGCAACTGACGTGAACAACCTGATTCATGTAATGCGGATCGAAAACACAGCAAGTCTGTGTAGTATGCAGCATGCAATTTTATATAATTATAGAGTGTGTATCTGTACATATATATAATATATATAACATATTATATTGGTTTCACATGTGTTCATTGTTTTGAAAGTCCTATGTCCTCGTTCTGCATCTGCCCTCTCGCTTCCAAGATCTCTCTTGCTATGCCGGCCTGCAGCGCGGACCGAGGCCTGTCCAGAGTTCCAAACGGTTAAACTAGAAATCGGCACGAGACATGGGAAAAAGTTCATTCTTGGAACTTTGCGAGTCAACTCCATCCTCAAGAGCCAAGCAATGACCTCATGACACAGCGAGCACTGACACATGGATGCTCGACAATGGAGTTCAAACGATGTGGCCCAGAGCCATCGCTAAGCTTGACATAAGAAGGATGCGGCATTTTTCCACAGGCCTCGTCGTGGCGTCTTGCAATCAGGTTCCGGCCCTCTGTGTTGACGCTCGGTGATCTCTCCTTGGGCGTGGCCAGCGTTCTCTGAGACGGCAGCAGCTTGCACAACGCTTGGGTGAGTATCAGCCAGTACATGGTGAAGAGCTTGCACACTTAACATGTGCCTTTGCAGCACAGTTTCATCTCAAAGCTAAGCCAGTGTAAGACCAGTGCCCTGTCCAACCATGATGCTCTCGTCCCTGGAGTCGGAGAAAAAGAAGGTGAAATGGTGAAACCATCTGAAACCAATTTCACCTCTTCCCGCCCCGGCCCTACTCATTGAGCTCCGAAAGATAGTGGCCCCACCCGAGGTCTGACGTGAGGAGGTCCGATGTTGAGGAGGGTTCAAGCACCCCCCCGCGCCCCTACACCTGGGAGCTGGAGCTGGAGCATGTGCTTAGCTAAGAAGACCGAAGCTCCGCTATTGACCCGAACTCAAGAAGAGAACTAAATCACTATGTAGTTGAAATCCCTGTGCACCCAAAAGCGACCTCTTGAAAACGAAAAAAGAAACCGCCCGGTCCGCATCTCAACCAGGTCCAGTGCAAGAAGGGGTTTATTGAGAAAACAAATGATCTTCAAGCGTCCAACCCGTAGAGGGTCACACCACCACCAGAATAAGGGTCACGCGTCACCCCACTTGACTGGCAAAACCCACATGGTGCCTGGTGACCGGTCGACCAGTGAAAAAGCAGGAACATGTCACTTGACTGGCAAATCCCGGTTTGTATATACGCTCGTGGTTCCACGTCCCATGTCTGCATTGACCCCTCCTAAAAGCAATATGGAACAAATTAGATGATACGAGTACATGCAATGTCCGGGTATTTTTCATGACAGCTCACTCCTGGAAGCTCGTAGGCCGACGCATGCAGGCCTGAGAGTTGAGGGACATGTTGTCAAAAGGAAAAGGCACAACAAACTGAATAAGCTACTAGGAACAAGAAGCTACTAGGTGAGGCCAGCGAAAGTAGGTTGGAGGCCATCGCTACTAGGAGGAAGGACGCTACTAGGAACAAGAAGCTACTAGGTTAGGTTGGGTTCGCAAGCTTTGTGCTGCACATATAGAACTAGTACTAGAACTAGTATGATTGCTGCCAAGCACGGCGGCAACGGGGTGTTATTAGGGATGTGGTTGAGATATGTTGAGCTGCCCTCAACAGGGTCATTAATTGCACCAATCTGCCAGAGTGAAACCAAGACATTCCAACCGACCTTGTGACGTCCAAAGGACCTTTCACCAGAATTGTCGGACTTCTCCCACATTCCGACACGTTCCACCACCAGAAGACACGTTGCTCAGCCGACAGCTGCTGAACCCGACATGAAAAGCAACTCAGTCGTTCAGTCTTTCCCCAGAAGTTTTGTGTTCATGCATGAAGTCTTGGTCCTTGGTTGTTTCCATTCCATTGAACTGCACGTTGTTTTGTTTTTTGAGGACATGACTCATGACATTGTATCTTCAGCACATCACATGTATCCTCAGCATTCTCGCCCAAACCGTGCCTCTCCCTTGGAAATCTTGCCTGCGGACGTATCAGGGAACAAGGGTTGCATGATTCATGATAGCCAAAAAATTGGAGAAAGACCAAAATCACTACATCTGTATAAACGCTGGGGTCCCTGAAAATTCAGCACTCCTATACTACACCTGCTGTATTGGTCCGCAAGCGCGGTAGCACTTCCGCCAAATAACCTGAAAGGTTCCTTGCAGCATTGCATAGCTTACACATACAATAGCATATTCTGTATTATCATATGCTATATTCTCTGTCTCTCTTCCGCCTCATGCCTGTGTGTAGGGTCAAATGTTCAAGCATTTCTGTGATGTTAAGGAAAAGGTGGAAATGATAGAAAAAAGATCCCGTTTCTACACAAATGCACAAAAGGAAAAGGTCACACGTGGTTTTTTGATAGTAATTTGAGAACATCTCGTCAGGAGCTCATGATTCCCCTCTTATTCGCGGTTGCAATCAACTACTGGGCAAGCATCAGCTGTTTGCCTAACTTCTCCACCACTGACAGGAAGTCTTGACAAGGCTGTGATTCAGTTGATGCCAATTGTCCAGTACTTTAGTCTGTTTGTAACTGTCATGAGTACAAATTGCTTTCGAGAGCGGAACCTCAAGCGGAGAAGGAACCAAACAACAAATTGCCTGTTGCCCACCCAATTACTGCCTTTACGAGAGAACATCTTGTTGTATATTAAACACTCCAGAGGAAAAAACAAATTTATTTGGTTCAAAACACATAAGTCATTCCTTTGTGTGAGAAGTTTTGATCTCACCTCATCACATGCATTGCAGCTTGCTGCTTGCGCTCCAAAAAGAAGACACGCGCGACACGAACAAACCACGTCGTGGTGAACACGACCACCACGTCCTCTGTGGTGAAGAAGCTTGGCCAGAAAGTGCCCAGGAAAGCGCTTCGCCTCCACGCGGGACACCGACTGGGACCGGACGACGGACGGGTGACGGGTTCTCGGGCTTAAGCACCGTGCACCAAACCCCGCGTTCGCGGCTCCGGTGTTCACTTTCGGATCCTAAAACCAGAAAATGGTCAAAGTCCGTCCCAAGTTCAGAACACCACCCAAAGTTCGCGCATGGATTCCAAACACTCTCATACTAGATGGTGCCCTGGGCACCAATTTCTCTGTTTTTTGTGACGAAATCCTGCGGGCTACCTGTGGGCTACCTGCTAGCTAGCACCTGCTGGCACCTGCTAGCACCTCTGTATTCGGTGAACTGGTCAAAACATGTGGAACATCAGAACCTGGCTCGGTTTGTGACACCTGCTGTGACCCTATCCTCCAGCGACCACGGAGAACGGCCTTTTTGTAAAGGGAAGTCGTCTTACCCTGAGGCCCATATTCAGTTCCATCTTTGGTGAGTGGGACTGTGCAGAGTTGAAAGACATGTAGTCCCACCTGCCGGCCAGTCGACCCTCCCACCCCACGGAGCCGAAACTGCCACGCCAAACCAGTGCAATCGACGGGCAAATTCTTCGACCAGTTTCTCTGTACATGGTCTGGGTTTGGAATTCTCAGGCGAGGCGATGATATACTGGTTCGGTAATACCTAGTATAGCACTATAGACAAACTGTAATAGACAATAATAATTACCATTTCCAGGTAGTAGATGCTATACAGTAATAGGACTCACAAACCAACGTACCACTGCATCTCAACAATTCCAACCTCACAAACCCACCACTCCTCCAGTGTGAAAACGATTCCCACCGCTCCTCGGGTGACATCGGCGCGGATGACATCGGCGCGGAGCTCGGCGCGGAGCGACGGAGCGTGGCGCCCTGTGGCGACGAAGGCGTCGGAGACGGTCGGAGCTCGGATTTCGGGTACCTCCCGACCTTGTCAAGCACCAGAACCAACCTGACAAGCGATGAACGGAGAATTTGGGGGGGATTTGGGGGCCGGAGAACGGAGTACCATGACGAAACATTCACAACCAAAGTTCACTGCTGATGAAATCTGAATGAGACATCTGGCTGCAATGAAAAAAATGAATTGTGAATTGCTGAATGAATCCAAGTGTTTGATCTGAATGTGTTTCGCCCCCTCACATGGCGGATGTACATTCTGGATTTGTTTACAAGTCTTAAACAGCACTCTCAGAAGTTTGACCCTCCTTATTTTGGTGACTCAACTTAATTGGAAGGTCTTGGAACGACTATGGCGACTATGAACTGCTGTTCCACTGTGGCACGTCCTCTTCGTTGGGCACCTTGTCGCAACTTCCGTGTGGTCCGGTTAAGCTGCTGTCTCTTCACGTCTTGACGTAGAAAGGCCTTTGAGCGACGAGCTTCCCAATCAGGTCATCGGTCATGAAATTGAGAATGATTTGCTAGGATATGCTATGATTGTCATCATCCCAGAGTCCCAGAGACTAAAATCCTAGCATATTGATGAGGTCAAGCCTGATAAATCCTGATAAATACGATGAACACCAAAGATGCGCCTGGAGATGCTGATTCTAGTGCTGGCCAGGGCAGCTGCTTTTTGAGTGGATCAGTTGTCAGCAGGCCGGGCTACACCTGCTTTTATAAATTAAATATATGCTTTTAACTTTGGATATATATATATATAATATGTGTTTCTCTTGAACTCTCTACTTGGAGAACCTATTCTAGAGAAAGTGCTTTTATGCATGATACTTTGCCCATCTCGGAGTGTTGGTACTCTTCTCGAGAAATCTCCAATCACATTTCAATACTCACTGCAAACCTCTACTTTTCAATACTATTCACTAGAATTGTCTACTCGATACTTGTCTCTAGGAAGCTCTAATCCTGGATCTTTCTAAAATCTCTACCGCGTTCCACAGCCTCGACAATACTCTCTATCCCCTGAGGGAACCGTTCCCCACTGTTCGGTGAAGCACAGCATGCCACGCGTTGTTTGCCCCGACTGCTCCCTAACTTACCATGCCCAAGATGACTCATGAAACTTTTCACCATCGCGGAGATTTACTGTTTGTTTGTCACTTGCTTTGCTGTGTCCACTGCCCGTGTTACGCAGATCTACCTTTGAGATCCTTTGAGTACTCTCTGTAAAGGAACGAACAAACGAGTAGACGTTTCAGTACTGAAAATGTCAAAAAGGTTTCCAGGAAGTACACTCCTTGAAATCATCATGGAAGTGGAAAATCACATAGAGGAAAATGGCCATCCAAAAAGGTCATGTTCCACGAAACCATGATTTTTTCAGGGAGTGTAGATTCTTCATATTGTCTTTTCTGGAATTGTCTATGGTTGATTCTAAGATTGCATTAGCACTGGCCGTTTCGCACAAGCCCCGGGAGAGCCTCTCCAGCTGCTCGCGCTGGGCGTGCTTGGTTCACCCTGCGTCGGAATGGACGAAGAATTGGATGATCAACCTGAGATTGATAAATCAACATGTAACACTATGTAACCAGTGATGATCCTATATTAGATCATGAATTGAGTGGTAACCTTTATTTTACTGCAAGTCTTGCTCTTCCTGGGACCCTGCAGATATTCCGCTGCCACTATCCCATATACATCTATATACTATATATATGCATACATGTGCATGTAATTGTATATAGGTACACATGTCCATCAATAGGCCTGATTAATAATGTCTCTTCCAGAGGGGCAAGCGGAATCGAACTCGGTGAACCGGTCGAACAGGACACGACACGACACGACGGAACTGCCATCGACACGACGTGAATCCATCGTTTTGGGGTTCCGAAAAAAGCCCTCGGTTTTGGGGTGCAACTTCTTCTGAGACGTGCCAATTCATCCCTAGCTGGCCGCCAACCACCAGGTCACCAAGCAATCCCAGTGAGAAACACTCGAAACGATCCTCCACCAAGCTCCGTGGATTGTGCTTCCCATTCCAACCCGATGCCCGCAGCCAGAAACCCAAACAAAAGGGACCGTTTTTTCAGTGATGAAACGATTCATTTGGCCGGTGCGACGTGAGAGTCCCAGCACAGCGTCAAGTGGGTGGGTGTACTTGCTGAAGATCGTAAGGACATTGCTGCCTCCCGGCGTCACCGGCATCAGCTGATGTCCTCTATGTCGAACCGTGGATGACCGATGATGACGTGGGATCCACCGGGACCCTCGACCGGGAAAAAACATGACCTAAAAAGAAGGGGGGGGGTGCCAAGGACTACGCTCGCCTACTTACTGTAAGGAGAACTCCAACTGGTCCACAAACTGGTCCAGGTCATTTCCCGTCGGTCCAGTGGGGTTGGATCATAGCCTTCTTGGAGCCACACAGACACTTCTATCCCTTCGGATATCCGAAGGGATCTTTTGGTCGAGTCTGGAACCGCTTTCCCGCAGCAAGGGTGGGTCCCGGGACTGTGATGATTCATGGGCCAAGCCACGAAACAATCTACAGTAAATCAACATCCTTCCAATTCCTGTGAAGCATGATCTCCATCTTCCAAGATCTTCAAGATCTCACCCCACTCAGCGCCAGGTGGGAAGAAAACGTCACGCCTTGCAAGACCGCAGCTTGCTTGGCAAGGAGATACCCGAGATAACTTTCGCTGAGGGTTTCTGGGGAGATCGGGAGATCGGCAGAGCCATGGAGTGGAAGATCGGCGCAAGCACGGCTGACTGGTTCGCCTGGAAGAGGCATGTGGGCCCATTGAAAGCGCCTTGCTGTGAATTATGCGTTGTTTGCTGCAGGATGAGGACAATGGATTCAATGGATGCTTAGTCAAAGGCAGTTGCTTGGTGAGATTGCAACATCTTTTGTGAGGAAAAATAGACATATCATATCCTTGTAACATCTTGTAACTGGCCTACTGAAAGAAACTTAAGAACTCCAATTTTCCCATGTTCGACCAACAAGAAAAGCTTCATTTTCAGACCCACCAGTATGTTGCCACTGATCTATTTAGTGAAACCAAGCGAACATGGAAAACGGTTCCCAGGGTCCCAGGAGGGTTTTCCAACAGGTCGTATGTTGGTCGTGTAGTTTCGCAGGCAAACACTGAACTCTATACCTAGAACCTGAATGACACCTATGTTGGACCACCAGCCACCCAAAATATGGCCTCTTCCTATCAAAACAGGGGTCAGTTGGGTTCCAGGTATATATATACTTTGATGTTGTGCAATGTAAAATGCGCCGGTCTTGCAAAATGCGGTTAGAGAATTTGAAAGGATCCCTTCTTCCCCAATGACACTGTTGCTGATGCAACGCCAACCGTGGCTGTGACCATGCTCTTTTGGGGGAATCTCTAGACGCATCCTCCCGACCTCTGAACGCTCCGGACGCGAGCGATGCGCTCTCACAGGCTCAGCTGAGTCTCAGCTGAGACATTGTGGACGGAACTCCGGTGGGAGCATGGCTCGAAGGAAACGACCAAAATCCTACCACCGGTGGAAGGAGGAATGTGTCGAACTTCTATTAATTACCTTTGAGCTCACCTGTGAGATAGAACATACTAGAACTTGAACCGTTGCGGCACGGCTTTTTGTCGCCCCTGCCCAATGTCCTATAGTTCAGCACCCGATTTGCAGATCCTAACGAAAGACCCACATGTTGATCCACATCTTGAAGAACTATCGGAGCAAGGAAGACATCTGCTGTCTTGCACCTTCAGGCTCCTGTATCCCAGGGGCCAATGGCACCTCAAACCCGGGGAGGGCAGACTCCATTCAAACATATAAATATGGGTGTGTATCCTAATAGGGAGACCTCCCACCTCAACCCCCTGGAAGAAGGGAAATAGAGAAGTCTACCCATTGGTTGGCTGTCTCCCTGTTAAAAGAAACACTCATATAAACATCTGTCGCCCTGCCTGACCCAAAGAGAGTTCGAACACGTCTTACCAAATGGTGAGGCATGCTGAGGCATTGCTATGGCTGATGCCTCCCAAGAGCATTCTTGGACCATTTGGGGTACCCAGACTTGAACGAGATACTGCTAGAGCCTGCATTGCTAACTGCTAAACTTACAGAAAAGACCTACAATCCTAGCCTGGAGTCAAATCTCAACAAATTGATGAGTTGAACAAAATGTGTGATACAAAAAACTAACAACTCAGGACCGCACATCGTACTGCAAAAGGGGAGCAACTTCCGTGTGGATATGTGTGCATGGATCCATCTACTTCACTCTGAGACTCCGCCTTCGCGAACCGCTCGTGCGCTTGGCAGTGTGGCAGCTTGACCCGAATGTGCAGGTCGTCGTGTGCCCTGTAAATCAAAGCATTGGCACCGCTGATTCTCAGCTTCGGTATTCGAAAGTATTCGACCAGGTGAGTCGAAGACCCGACCAGGTGCGGTCGGTCCGTCGCAAGTCTGAGATTGCTGGATCGTGTATGCTGAGTGATCACAACTTCAAAAACAAAGAGAACACGCAACAAAAGTAATGAAGTTGAAGTCAATAGGGATATACCAGGGTCCCGAAAACTTCAATCCATGACACTTTTGCGGATCTTTTGAAGAGTCGGTGCATGTCCTCTCCATGGCCCAACCTTTGTCTTCTCCATGTGAACATCGTTCCGCGACCACCATGGTCTCTTCTTGCCATCGCCGACAGCAGTGGTCAAATGGGAGAACTCCACCGCAGCGGCGCGCGGAGTCGCGTTCTGCGTCGCGACCGACCGGGACCGAAGGAGGTGACGGTTTTTACTGAGCGAAGCAATATGACGCAGTGACGCGCAGTGAGGGGATTGAACAAATCGGGCGTTTCATGTCTGGCAATTTACAAATGGTCGATGATGGTCGGTGTGTATCACGAGCCACAACTCAGCAGGCTCTCTATAAACTCAGAACCCTTTGACCGACTCCGGGGCCGAAGCCCCCGTCTCTGCCCACGGGTACCCTTTTTGTGTTCTTGCAGAGGGATGTGGCCCACTTCGGCTTGGTCTGAAAGTTTTCATTGGTCGAAGGTGGAAGCGAAGTGCACTAGGACGACCGCGCGCAGCCGTTGCTGCGGGAGAAAAAAGACGACCTTCGCACCAGGCGTTTTTCTTGCTTGTTTTTGGTGGAAGTGAGGGAGCTGTTTCTATAGTGACAAACGTTTGCGGGGGGTGGTCTGCATGGCTGAAGGTCATAGTCATGGCCCAAACAGGGACATTGAAGGATATACTTCATCGGGTCTAAGCCAACACCGAGCAAAGCAAGGTTGTCCAAGAGATCGGGTTACAAAACATGGCCCGGGTAAAGGAAACTGTTCTATCTGTTTCATGCTCAATATACAGTAGATATTTACGTTGTTCTTCAAATCTGTTAATGTAAGTCAAATATGTAGCTGCAGCTCTCTGGTGGCTTGTGAATCTGTAGGATGAAGAGTTCACGAAAGACCAAGCCAGACTGACCCAGTCAATGATATAAATTTAATGTGCAGTAGCCCTTCATCGACCTTCCATCTGGAGTATAATATGTCATAATATGTATATGTCATCAACCAAAAATATGCACAACCAGAATGAACAGCCGCCAAAGGATGGTGTTCCTAATGGAAGTTGAGATGAAAACACAAAGATCCATGTCCTAAAGTGGTATGGGGTTTACATGCTTATTCCGAATTCCCTGCCACAGTTTTGGAGAGACTCCCATCCTTAGATATCCATTTATAAGTCCTACTAAGACCGTAGGTCGCGATTGGAATTGCTGATGAAAACCGAGCGTCTCCAGTGCCCCTCTCTTCAGCCCAAAGGCCGGGGGGGGCGTCCCAGCCAACCAATCCTACAAAGGCGAATGATGTGGCAGGCCATGCGGTATAGCGCTTGCATGCACAAAGGATGTCAACCCGCACATTTGGGGGATTTCAACCCTCCAACTCCTTTACTGTTCGGGTTTACCTCTGGCAACAAGGAAATCGCTGTTTACGCGGGCGTCCGGAATCTTCCAAGGTCGGATCTGCTGACCGTTCGGACTTGGCTTCCTCTGGTCAAAGCATCGTTGGACTTCTTCATCTATAGGTTTTATTATCTGTCCCTGCCAGGTGAGACCTGGCGATTGATGGTCGGAAACGGAACTGAAAATACAAGAATCATCCTTTTGAAAAGATTTGACCGAATATCGATAGACATATCTAGACATACCAACAAGGTCTCTAATCAGCCGTGAGTACAAAGTGGATCAACTCAAGATTGATCAGGTTTAACTCAATTCGACAGGCTTAGCTTGTATGGTTTCATGCTCCAGCCCATTCTTGCTGCTCTCCTATCACATGGCTTGCCACGCGCCAAACCCCACCAAAGGGCTCAGTGCATCTGAACGGATCTGGCACGGCACGACCGACGACCGACCGGTCGTTTAGGATCAACGGGATAGACAGACCCGGATCCAGCTGCGACATGGGAAGGAACTGGGCGACAGGAGGCTGGTGATTGTTCGGAGCGAGCAAAGCATGAAGAAGTGAACGAGCATGAAGCGAGCAAAACATCGAAACGGCGGATTTTTGAATATTGTTGATGTACTTTCCGGAGATCGATTTGGAGAACTGTGTTCGAGCACAGTTCAGTCCAAGGAGAGCGCTCTCTTCCGGCCGAGGGGTCTTTGCCTATCGACTTTTACCTTAATCCCACAGGTCTAACCTACAAATGTCGAAATCGAACCGAAACATCAATGAATTTATGCAAGCTACTCTTGGAGGAAGGTCCAGCGCTCTTTTCGGCTGGATTGTTGTGGGAGGTTCACATGGCGTGGGAGTTCTTCCGCCAAGTGTGTATATATATATATACTGGATATTACCTTCCGAAAATCTAATCTCAACCACATCTTCAATTTAGGAATATATATATATATATATATTGAATCATCGATCGTGTTTTGAGAGTCAATATACTCAAGTTCCGTAATATTAAAAATATAGATATTGGTTGGTCATGGTGGCAAGAAACACACACCGCTGCCCCTGAAAACCACCCGACCACATCGACCATTGAAGGACCGGCGCCGAGTCATGGTCCCAGCACCTGGGACGCACACCTTCGTAACTTGACCACGAAAATACGGAAACGAGCAGAGAGTCATCCAGGGTCACGTCACCAGCATCTACCAGCAACTGCGAAAGGACCAATTCCCAAACAATATTGGAAGTGATGCAGAGTGCACTCAGTATGACCAATTCAGTTCCACTCTGAGTTGATGATGCACTCCGCTTCCATGATCTTGCATGTTTGTTGGAGGGAGTGTACTTCACAAGATCTGTCAGATGGATTCAAAGGGTCCACACCGCCGTCTTCAGACCCCCGCCTGGTCATTCGACCGGTCCCTCTCAGAAGCGACGTCCTGGTGAGGGGCTGGGTCCACCAATTGAGCCGTAGGGGTTGCAGTTGATGTATATAAACATGTCATGGTAGGCACACATCCAACAGTGGCAAAGTGGAAGTACTCAAATGTATTGGAACATGCACAACCCTCAGCCAGTCCAACATTGAAAACCTCTAGGCAGTGCCACTAGTGGTCCATGCACAATGAGGACCCTCCTCTAATGCCGGTGAATACTGGTAGCATCGAGTAACTTGGTACAGTTGAGTCCAGTCCAGCTTGGAAATTCAGTCAGCCGATGCAAAACTGGAATGTCTTGGATGTGCCAAATGGAAAACTCATCCCCTCGGGGCAAAGCCTTGGTAGGAAGGGGGAGAAAAAAAATTGGATACTACGGGGAGAGGGAAAGCGTCAAGTCTTGACCTTGCTACACTGGTCATTGACATGGAACTGCTGGAATTCCGACTAGACAGGGGCGATGTTCCATGTTTTGGGGGATCACCAATCAGTGTCTGTAGAGACTGAATCGTGCTTGTCCGAAGACAAGGGCTCTGATCGTGCTGGGTGGAAGATCGTGACCTTCGATTCACTTTCGATCCCAAAAGCCACATGACAACCTCCATTGCAAGGCTAGCCGTGCGATGCGGGCCCTTGGGGGGCAGGAAGGGCAGCATGTTAAATATGTTCACAGGTAGGGCTCGACATGGCTCGAGTGATTTGGTGCCCCCTGGTTTTTTTAAAGGTTTTGTTCATTGCTTCGTAAGACCATCCTGGAGTGTCCTAAGGTCCAGCTCAAAGGACAAGCCTTGTCTCCACCCTCCGAGGACAGTCCACCTCGCCGAGAAAGTGTCGCGTTTCGCACGCGCCGCACGTGCAACGCACCGCCTGACACCACGCCGCGATCTTCCAAACGATCGACCTCGCCGGTCCGTTCGGCCCGCGCGTTCGCTGGGTGGGCTGGGTGTTCGCAGTTCGTGTGGAACGGCCTTCGATGTGTTTGGACGAAGAAGTGTTCCGGTGGGACGGATGAACCGATGAACGCATGGATCCCAAGATGGAACAACACATGAAGAAGGAAAAAAGTAGAAAGAGTGGTACCCGGCCAGCCCATTGATGTGAAGCCTCTAGATCCTTGCGCAAGGCGAGGTCTTGAACATATGATGCTAAGAACGACACGTTGCACAGCATCTTCTTCCTATACTCTCAACCAGCTCTAGCACAAAATGAAACAAGCTTTTAGAGGACATTTTAGGACACCAGTGTTGAGATGAAAACCTCTGAGTAACATGTTTCCTACTTGAAGTGTTTGGGACCACCCAAATGCCGCGTCTGACGCTGATCATGCGTCTGACCCTGGACAGGAGGACCTACGGTGGACCTACTGAGCAGGTAGTGAGAGGTCCAAATCATTTCTCGCCGGTCTCTCAAGTCGACTCCAAACGTCTCAATACTTGCATCTTGTGTCTTGCGGTAGCGCCGACCCATATTTGCCGCAAAACCTTGTGAAACATATGATGCAGCACAGCAAGCGATGTCATCGCCAAGCGCGCATCGAAGCGCATCGAAGCGCGCATTGCTTGTATGTCTGGAGACTCTCCCTGACAGTGAGGCATTGGATTTCTTCACAGAACCAGTCCAAATACACGCAAAAAAAAACGAATCCGAACCATGAAAACAACCCGTGAAATCATTGTTTTAAAAAAGTAATGATTTGATTGCTATACCTTGCCTTTCACACCCTTTGACTTAGCAGATTCACCCATGAGACATGGAAGAAGAGGGGGGGGCAAGGAGCGGCGCCACGGAGCTTGGGCCCAAACCAATCCAGGGGCGATTGGGAGGTGAGGCAAGGACCCCAGATCAGCTCACCCAAAGGACCCAGATCAGCTGAAGTAGCTGGAGCTGATCGTTAGTCACAGGAAGCAACAAAAAGAGAAAGAACATTAACATGACCCAGACTCAGACTGCATTGGGACTGGCATAGTTACATTGCGGGTTAGTTGACCCGGTGTTAATATATATATATATATATGATGGGTATATTTTCCAGTCCAATGGAGTGAACACTCCAACAAAAGAGTTCACTTTGACATGAAAATGGATTGGTCAATATTGCGTACCCAATATTTGACCAATCCATTTTCATGTTACTTTCCAATATTGCGTACCCACAGGACAAGATCTATATATGGTTTGGATTGGACAAAATTTGGGTCAGCCCCCGTAGTTGACTCAAAATCGAACGAGGAGATTGGCCACTTTTCCCCATCTCCCATTCGCTGAGTCGGTCCCTGGCCGGGTCGCCACTGGGTCACTGGGTCCATCACTCGTCATATGGGTGTAGGTTTAAACTTGGAGCCCTGGTCCACCTGGTGCCACGACCCACAGCCACTCATTCGACCCCCTGGGTTCGGTTCGGGAAATAGACCAGTCGGCCAGGGGCGATCGGGGCGAGATTTCGAGGGGTCTCCCTGTTTACAGTACAGGTGTGAGTTGGGGAATATCCCATTACTTGGAACAGTGGATGCTGAATGCTGGTTACCATTTACAAGAATACAAGACATATGAACCCATTGGATTCCATATCCCATGTTGTATCATTGTTAATCCTGGTTTTGTCCGATGATTACCATATATCCCAGACCATCCATGGGACTGAAACATTTACATATATACATGATTATACAATATTATACAAACATTGACCCTGGGTCAACCACCCCGACGTAGGTAAATATGCCAGTCCCATGGAATGTCTGGGTATGGACCCAGCCCTACAAGTCCAAGGGCCAAGTGAAACCTGCTCCTTGACCTCATGAAGTAATTACTGGTTTTGCGTGACCGGATCCAGTCAAGGTTCTGTCCGTAAGACCCTCTTAGGGCAATGTAATGATCCACCCAGTCTGGGCTTCGCAGCCAAACCACGGCCAGTTCACGACCGGGTCTCCGGGCCACGGCCGCCCAGTTCACGTCTTGGCCTAGAAAACGGTGAAGGAACGGTGGACTGGAGGAACAGCAGAACGACACCTCTACTGGTTGGGAGGACTGGGTGGTTTCAACTCACTTGAAAATCATCCCGGAGTCAAGGTTGAGCATCAGAATCTCTGAAACTAACCAGCACCCAGTTTTTCCAGGCCTGCTTGAGCAGTGACCCCAAGGCCTTGGAATCCTTGCAACAGGATCCTTTGATAAAAAAAGCCAAGCGAACTTGACGTTCCTGGTTTTCACGCAACATCTGTGGACAATGGTCGGATGTTCCGTGGAAACTCTGAGGTTGGATGAACATGGCCATGCTGTGACAGGACAGGAGATAATTACTTCTCACATAATGGGCGATATTCTCTCGTGATATATACTCTCATTGACATCTCTTCTGATTGGGGGAACTGCCAAGATTTGCTGTAGGTCACTACCTTTACTGCCTATTCTTGATCAAGAGTCCAGAAACGCCCTGTACTTGGTGGTGCCTTGACTCAAAGTCCCGTCAGCAAACTTCAAAAGCAAATCATCGTGGGACTGCCAAGTTCGAGATGATCTCCCACTGATATATATATATATATATATTGCAAGAAGACCCAAAATCAGCTTCTCGTCCAACTTCTAAGAAGACCGTTCCATGTTTACTAACCTAGCCTCAAGCGTAGTTGTAGATTGCAATTGTAGCTTGTGTTGGCTTGGAAGGCAAACTAAAGCAAAATATAGAATAAGTACAAATGCTCGAGCCCTCGCGAGCCAACAAATTCTACAATTCCACGCAGGCGTTGGTCCAGCCCGTTCAACGTACCCGTTGAGATGTGCTGGCCTTCTGACACTTCTCAACGTCGTGATTTTTGTTCGCAGCCCATTGTTTATATGCATGTTAATGCCAAGTAGATCGCGGAGCTGAGCTGGAGGGTGCTTGTTTTCCACCAATTGACTCAAACTGTTTAGTGGGCTATTCTCATTGCTGTTTTGGGAATTGAGGAGGCTAGTCCTGTCTTGAAACATCTGAACGCCGTCTGAAAACCCGTGGAAAGCTGATGCTTTCAAGCAAACCCAATGGGTTGAGTGCATGTTGCCACTGGATAGCACTGGTACTATCTATTCTATTCTATACAACTGACAGATGCTATAGAAGGCGACCCACGGTTCTGAAAAGCGCACAGGTCTTGACAAAATCTATACACATCTTATACTTTGGTTAGTCTAGTGCTCCTTTTGACCTGCACGTCGCTCACGGACACATCCGGGCACATCCGGGCATCCGGACGTGCGGGTGGTGAGTTTGAGCGAGACGTACTGGCGGAGACGCAGCCGTCGCACGGATCGCACGGATGGCGTTGTTGACCACCGCCCCAACTGGGAGGTGGACCATCAAGGGAAAAAGCGAACCAACCAATCAAAACCAACAATCCACCCATCCACCAACCACCATTGCATACCACCATAAGTTGTCCTTCTTTACTTGCCATGATGCAGTCTTCAATCACCTTGCCCAGTCTCTACGTCCAATATTGCTCTCCCCCCCCAAAAAGGGCCCCTGATCCACCGCTTCGGCTTAGCCACGAAGCCGAGTCTTCGGCGAAGCGAAACCGCCCGAAGCCCATCAACCTGTGAAGCGCCCGACTGCAGGTGAGGATGTTGGGATGGATCCCGGGTTCTCGCTCATGTCGGGGCCCTTTGTTTTTGGCGTTTCTTTCGCTCTCTCTCTCTCTCTATCGTAATGATTAATCATTCATTGTTTGGGGGAGCAGAATATTGTGGAGAAGGCTTTTCATGGGTGGTTCATGTCAAAGGTTGCAAACATCTCAAAGTACTTCTTAAAGCGTCAAAGAACCATTGTCATGGAATTTAAACATGTATTTACCCTGTTGCCCATGCCCATGACTTGCTGCGGCCAGCAGCAGGATCTGCATTTCATGAGTCGTCACTTGGAATGCCCAAGTCCCTGAAGTTTTGCCAAGGGGCGCCCTTAAGCCCAGAAATTCCTGGGGCGCCCTTAAGCGTTGTCCAGAGCAGGTGTCTACCTGTCCCCCGCGGGCTCCCCGCGGGCGGAGCGTCTTCCCACCCCGTCCTTCCATTGAAACCTCGGCGCATCGCCGGCGTTCAGCGGCGAACAACCGGTGCGTTCGTCTGAAGACTCGGAACCGGTGGGCGGATCCGTTCAAGGTATCCATAAAGGGTTTGAGAATGTTTTGGATGTTTTAGTCTATTCTGGATATATCTATAGAATTCTATAGGATGTGTATCCAAAGGATTTTAATAGTATAGGTAGTCATAGATACTCATAGACCTTATCCGTGCTAGTCTATTCCAAGGGGTCCTCAACTCGAGGTGTGCTCTGTGGTTGAATGCAAGACCCTCGCGTCAAACGTTTGGTCGCCAGAGCTGTGGATGGAGCAAACTTGTGTTTGCAACAACCAATACGTTTGGTGACCTTGGTGATCAAGACTGGGCAAACATCTGGCAACAACCAAGTCCATCCCAAAGACTGGAGCAGTGGCAGATTTGACATCCACCTCCATCAATCCTTTCGTTGAGGAAACAGGAGGGTCCAACTACCTTCCCACAAGGTATGTGGATGCCACTTCAATCAACCTCGGACCCTCTACATAAACACCTACACTTTCCCAGTTCCTAACATTATAACTGGAAGAAGAACATCCTATTCAAAACACATTTGTGGGTTGCTATGATATGTATATTTGCGGAAGAAGGTCCTCTGGCGCCATCTTCGACCAAAGGGCGGCGATGGACGGCCAAAGGCTCTGCGCGCTCAGCCTCGGGTATGCATGGCACCAGGAAAATGCACAATTCTGAGAAACATTTGCACAAGCCGGTGCCTGCGAAATGCCAAGCAAGCTGGCATGAACCCTTGATCAACAATAATCAAGACATCACCGCTGCCTGAGAGCGCTGCCTCAGTTTCCCAGTTGCGCGCCCTGCTCATGCCCATGCCTGGGGTGCTATTCCGTGCCTCGGAGGGTTCTGAATCCGGGGCAGTGCATGGATGAGGCATCCACGTGAACTACGGATGCTGGGTCCCGTGAAACTAATCAGTACCTCAACGGCAGTGCCTAGTAGTAATTGCCAGGAGCTACTAGTATCGTCCTTGCTCCTAGTAGCGATGTTCGGGTTCCTAGTAGCGATGCCAGGAGCCCATAGTAGCTTCTTGTTACTAGTATCCTAGAGAAATTCAGTTCTACACAGCCAGGCACTCCATGATGCGTTCCACAGCAGGGGCAGTCGTGGGCTTGCAAGTAGGGCCGGCCAGTTCAGAGGCACCTGTTTTGGGACTATGCCAGGTCTGTCATGTCCCAATTTCGATGGTAAATCTGATTGTGGTGGTCTGCGGTGATAACGTTGTTCTTTCTAGACTTGCTTTTCTCCTCTGACCACAACAGCAGCAGCTGCAGGCAGGGCCTCCTTTGCATGCCTGGACTGGACGTCGAAAGGAACATGCTATTACTGCCAGCGAAAAAGGATCGAACATTCTGGACGTAAGGGTTTTGGCCCGGGCGTTTTCTTTTGGCGGCCATTGTGCCAAGACGCCAATATAATTTGTTAGTGATTGTGGATACATCAGATACAGGCAGGATTTCCTTTGACCAGGCAAGCCTGGACTACTAGTCCAGGCGATTCCATGGGAAATCGTTCAAGTCGACCCATTCTCCTCTTTTAAGAATGTAGATCCTCACGAGTTTTTGTGTCCCCCACGCATTTGAGTGTACACTCCCTGAAATCATATGGTGGAGTTCACGGTTTGGTCTACGTCAGAGCCCAGCACCTGGGACGGCTCTCAGGCCCCAGACTGGGCGCGTGACACTGCCCACGCTACTGCCTCAAAACAGTGGAGGAGCGAAAAGGGAATGGCCGGGCCCCGGGCCCAAGTCCTACGGTTTTGCAGGGTGCACAGGAAGCTCCTCTTTGGGCAAAAGAACATATGGTGGAACCATCCTTTATGGTGGGCATTCTCTCGAAGCACTTTCACCTCTAAAACCATCTGAAAAGGAGGTACTGTATCTGGACCTGGACACTATGGGACGATAGTGATGGAAGGATCACACCTTGGTGGAATGATCGCACCTGCCTTGGCAAGCTTTGCTTCCAGTGCTTCCAATAGTCAAACACCTTTTGCATATTGTTGCATCAGCCTTCATCACCATCTCCATCAAAACTATTTCTGCAACCCCTTCGCGGACCTCCAGACTAGTACTTTCGCGGGTTTCACCAGTCGATCGAATCCCAACATTAACAAAACCATACAAAACCCACCATCGCTTGGGGAGGTGAACTTCCAATCCCATTCCTATCTTTGTTTGGATAGTTTTCACATGTGTTCAAGTTGTATTCACATGTGTTCAACATGTGAACTTATATGGTCGACCAGGTCCCAACAAAACCGGATGTGGGACCGACTTGGAGGTGCGGTTTGCGTGAGAAGCACTGATTCGCACCCACACACAGCTTTCCCTCTGGGGTTCACCAACCTCACCAGCTGCTGGTTTATGACCACAAACATCCAGAAATCGCAACGCAACTCGCACTGCCAACATGCCCCAAACGGTTTCAACGAGTTGCCACGCACGAAACGGTTTAAGTCAGATGAACCCCTGGACCCCTTCCACGAAAACATCTCTCAAAGACGACCCGGAAGATGCTCCGCAAACATTCTTGCTCCAAAACAATTAGTCCGACAGTCCGGAGCCTAGCTTCTAAATGTCTCGCCATCTAGCTTTCAGAAAACGGTTTCATTAGAATGGGCATAATAAACACTTGGAGAACAAAACATCAACACACATTCAACCGATCAAACCCCCAAGAGAAGTTCAGGTCCAATCACTCTGGCTCCGCCTCGCTGCTCCGCCGAGGCTTGCCGGCGCCGGGTGGAGCCTCGGCGAAGGACACCGAAAAAAGGAAAAGCCTTGCAGGTCTAGTCAGGAAAAGCTCCAAACCTGGTCGTTGACCTCCTTGAGTAGTTTGTATGATCGACTTCAGTAAAATGAAGTCGAACTGACCTGTAGGGAAAGGAACTGGTAAATCAGAACGAAAAGGATGTTTTAGGGGGAGACTCGGCCCGCGATGCACGTGAATTAATACGCGAGTTGGGATAAAACCATCGCAGGCGAAGGCTATATATATGATTATATATGTATAGGTCAAAACATCTCAAAACCAAACATGTTTGAAAGCACCGACCAAGGTGTGTTGTCTGTAGTGTTGGTTGTTTGCCCAGGATTCCAGTCGCTGTACTGAAGGTCAAGAGATGTTACAGTAAGCATTGTTTAATGCAAAGGTCCCTATTGAAATAGCAATCATTATTGTTGGACGTTTACTGGATGGGGGACAACCCAAGCAAGTGCAATTCATCCTGAGTCAACTTGCCCGTTTGATGTTTTCTCAGCATCTCCACGCATTTCTTAGTATACAGCTTCAAGAACACCTCAAAATACGTATCATATGGGTGCCATCCCTTGTTGGGCCACACAGAAAACACCCATGACCCACCATGACCCAGGCGTTGCCCGCCTTCGCCCCACCGGCCAGGTGCCCGGACCCGGGGTGGCCGAGCCACCAGGGGTCGCCGGGTGCTCCGGCAAGTTCTCGGAAACGAGTCGGTTCCGGTCCGCGACGGGAGCGAAGGTGTTGATCCAGGAAAGAAGAGGATGTGGGGTTCTGTGTGAGTTCACATCTCGATGGGCAACCAGTTTCATCTTGAGTTCTCAGGAAAGAAGCAACATGTTCAAACAGATTTGCAGATTTGATAGGGCCACGCCGAACTCTCTGTTCCTCCTTGGAAGTCGTGGTTCAGACCCACGGCAAACCGAAGAACGAGGCTGGGTCTCGAGCAATCTTGCGATTCTTCTCATACCTCACAGGGTGGAATGAGGACGACAACTGGGCCACCCTGGTGAGGAGGTGAAAGAAGAAACATGCATTAGGTGAAACATACACTCAGTTCAGTCCCACATCTCGTAGCTTCCCACGAAACTTACGTTCCCGACATCCATCTGTTCAGCTCTTAGCGAAGTCGTTTGTCAAAAGGTCGGGCTTTGAGCGAAATACATTGGACCACTTGGCATTGCCTTTTGACTACAGGAACTACATCAGGAGCAATATGTTGATTCTTTGCGCCTGGCTTGGAAACACCACTGTGTATTCAGTCATGTCTTTCAGGTGTGTCAATTTCAGCTTTCATATTCTACCTTGATTGACTTGGACCTCGACTTCCCCGCATGGGCATTCAGCTCAGGGATCTATGGATTTCAATGGATTGCAGCGGCCCATAGGTTGACCCAAGTTCTACCGGCTCGTGGGCTAGCTTCTGAGCAGAGAGGGATGGAGCTAAACTCACCATGACATACCGTAAGTGAATCGAAGAGAAACCAGGACTGGTCAGGCCCCAACATGACTTGTTGTATACAACTCGCCAAACAAACCCCCTGCCCAGAAAAGCAGAACATGTTAAGGGGTTCAGTTCAGATCGGTTCAGTGTACAATCTCTCAACAGGAAATCAAGATCGGAGTTGATTGAGGGGTTCTCGGTTAACAACCCCCTTGCCTTTCTGTACCCTAAGTAAGGCTCATGAATGAGCAGCTGTGTTTGTGAGGGACATCTTCTTCTTCTTCCTGCTGGGTGCAAGAAATGACCCGGGCCGGGACGGTCTCGAGTCGAACCAAGGAACGCTTCTCGGAGCTCTTGAGCAAGTTCTTCTTTTGTTTGAAGCTCCTGCAGGGCTTGTAAAAGTGCTCAGGAGCCAGGTGAAGGAAGCCACTTAGAGGTGCTTTCCTTCGCAGCACACTGGATGCGATAAGAAACGCTGCTCAGGTCCGAAGCACTGAACCAGTTATATACTCCGCACTGATGTGCCGCAAAGCTGCCATGATGCCAGGGTGAAAATGGTATCCTTCTTTACACCTTGGACATGGATGAACTTTTCAGCTGGCTGCCATTGTGGGAAAGCGTGGAAACATCTTGGAAACCATTGGAAACCCATACTGATGACTGATATCAACATGTCCAAGCCTCAGCCTTACCTGACCTTAGTTGCAAAAGCAACATCTGCGCCCAGGAAGCGACCCACATGGAACCTGAAAACCACTGGATTGTGGAGGCAACTCGTTTTTCAAACCGTCCATGCCATCATGTTCCATGTTCCATGTCAGTGGGTCTCTTCCCGGCAAAGAAGGCTTTTGCTTCGTCTGACTCCAACTCCTCACTCCCGTCCCCTCTCTCCAGGGACCGCATGAGCCCGCCACGCGCGAGAGCGCACTTCGCGCGCTTCGCCCCGGCGCAGCACCTTTTGAAGGGTTTCGGTGATTTGATCGATCTGCTGATAGGCCAGGGCCAATTGCTCCTGGTGTGCGCTGGTCCGTGCCAAAGCCACGCGCAAGTGGCGCGAGTGGCGCGGGTCTTGCGACGCGGAGACCGGGGCACGCAGCGAAGAGACGGGTTGCCCGAGTTCACGAAACAGCTGTTTTGGTAGCGATGCTTCAAATACCTTTGGAGAACTCACCACTACTGTTGATCTAGGCATGTGGCATGTAGGTGTGCTCCCTTGCAAAACGAGTGAAACCAAAGGTGGCAAAGTTCATTATCTGCCGTATCTGCTCAATCTGCTCCCTTCTCTCTACTCAGCACTGCAAAACGATTTTTGTTCAGCACTCTTTCCGGGCCCCAGCGCACCAGCCAGCGAAACACATGCAACGGAAAAACGCGAGGTCGATGATTCCGAGTGATCCAAACTTCATCCAGGGCACTGGGCACCAGCCCGTTTTCAGAGCTGGTAATTATATAATTTGTTTTCATGTTGTCTCCTTTTGTTGGACCTGAAGTGAATAGCTTCTCAGGTGGACTCAATCAGATCTTATTGATCTGCTTGTGTTTCTTTTCCAACCAAGACTCTCACCACAACCCGGTTTTTGAATGCAAAATCTCTCCCACACAGGACCAGTATTGACCAGTTGTCCATCTGTCAACCTCCACCCAGCCCCAAGATGGCGAAATGACACGTTCATCCATCCGTCCCCACCTCAAAGCCAGCTCTCAGCTGGGCGATGTAGACCTCCACACACGCGAAAGACACACGGTCCACACCCGGATCCAAAGGCTGGGTGGAGCGATGGAGGTGGAGCGGTCGAGCGATTGGATCCACGTCAAACGGGCCAAGCCACGGCCAAGCCAGTCACCGAAATCAGTATCATACACCAGACCAGGGCTTCCCTTGGAGCATGGTCTGTAGGTGTCTGCGGATTTGACGTTTCCCCCCCTAAGTGCCTTCTGGCTGTGCATGGTGCATGGTGCCCACGTGGATCGGGAGGAAAACTAGCTTAGACTTCGTAGCTTTTCTGCAGCAAGCTGGGTGGCGTCGATCAACATCACCTCACTTCTTGGAATTCAACCACCTCTTCCAGCGAGTGGCTCGACTTCGGTACTCTACTAGTAACAAGAAACTAGGTTGGAGGAGCTGTCAACTCCGAAAATACGGAAAATAGCTCGTTGGGATGAGCTCATAGGTGGGATGACCCCAAGAAAGGCAGTCTTCGGGGATTCGTGCCTGTAAAGGCTGAGAATCCAAGCCCAAGCATTGAACTGTTGCAGAGACCTGCTGTTTTGTTCCCTTTCTTTCGCGGAAAAGGCCAGGAACCTGCAAGCACTGCCGTTTGGAAGATCCAACGAACGAAAATGATGGTTAGTAAAGGCCTTGTTCAAAAATAGAGTGATTGTTTACTGGCTGTTACAGGTAGGACAGACCCACCCCGTGGTACATTCAATGATCTGATCGATAGGATGTCCGTAGACCTTTCGGCAGCTTGAACTTGGTGGTGATATTGCAAGAGGCAAACTCAGGGGGTTTACTTCCAAATGTTTCCACCCACCTGACCCAAAACCTTAACATGCTCAAAAGAAGGGTACACAACATGGCCATCCAAACCGACTGGCAAACACTTTTGTTGGTCCGTTCCTCCCTCCGGGAGACCCGGACATCTCGCTCTTCCAGGGTGCTCATGGCATCCTGGTGCCTCACACCGAGTCAAGTTGAGACGTCAACACATGAGAAGTTGACTCAAGTCTCGAGACGTAAAGACTGATGGGTCGCTTTTGTCTTTAAAAACACATGCGGGAATCTGTGGAGTTGATCTGCAATCCCAAGTGAATCGTTTGATGCAAAGAATTTGAACTGCCATTAGTGCTGCAACCGGTGTTTTTGGATGTTTTTGTTGCATCCTTGGTGCACAACTTGGTGTGGACTGTGGATGGAACAAAGCCTGGTCCAACAAGACCGACACAAAGCCTCATCACTGAAAATGCTGTGATGTGGTGCACGTGGTGGATCAAGGAATCGATCGTCCACACAAGTCACAGGAATATACCAACAAAGGAACAATGAAAACGATCCGGCCGTAGATGCACCTATACCTAAAGGTGCGGCCAACTTGATGCCCAACTTATATATCACACATTCCGTTGCTTCGACTGGATTACATATCAAACATATCATATCACACGTCCTCAATAAATAATTTGGAACAACCAAGTCTTTCTTGCGTACTTGCTTGTTGGGCCGGCTGATTGTCACTTAGCCCGGCATGCATGTGAGTATATATATATAATCTAAAACAAGATCGCTCTGCAGGTACCTCAAAAGCAAACCACTCTGCGGTGTAGCGGCCTGTTTGCTACTAAAGCTGGATCTGGCTACCAGTAGGGAAGGTCATACAAGAATTACTTCAGCTTCACGTACTGTATATAATTAGATTCCACAGATTGTGGCTTTGCCTATATCCAAAAGAGAGTTGTGACACCAAATATTGTGAGTCTTGAGACACCACGAGTGAAGCCGCATCCACTGTAGAGACAAGTGGCTTCCTGAGAATGTCCTCTGAAGACAACATCGAGTCACAATGCCGGATACAAAAAAAACCTTGCCACGCTTTCTAACAGTGCAACTTTTTGAAGAAGGCGGACGAGGTCCTTGAGAACAGGTCCTTGAGAAGACAATGTTGATTCGTTTGATTGTTAGTTGAATTATGTTGATATAACTTCCCATAAGAAACCTGGATATGCATGGTCTGACCCAATCGAAGTCACCTTTCCTTCAAGAACAGTGTATTTTTTGCAACCAAATCGTTGCTTCTTTCAGGGGCTTCGGTCGTTCTTTCAGCTGACTCGACCGTCCATGCTGTTCTTTTGGCTCAGTGTGGATTTTGAATGGTTTGAAGATGTTTGGAGTGTATAAATGGTTCATTTACAGGACCCCCCCTACAATTTCCCCAAAACGCCCCCGGAGAGTTGAACTCGACCTCGGGATCATGATGTACAACCAACAAATGAAACAACACATCCCAGGAATTCTCAAGACCCTGGCTGCCCTGGCCCTGGCTAGGCTGGCCTCAGGATCTTGCCCTCGCGCCGCCACTCCGAAAAGGTAAAGGCCATCAGCGAATGGCTGTCCTTGCGCTCAAACCAGGGATCCGGACTAACTAAACGATGGCGGCCCTGGGCTGGAAAGAACACCTCTTTGAGGTGCCTACTTCTAGAGTTCAAGACTTCAAGTATATATAAAGAGAATTCCACCACACAAAACGAGGCAACATGTTTCGTGGCTCCCAACATGTCAGGTAAATCAGGAGCCATTGGCCAAGACGGGAAGGGGTGTCTCTTCTTAGATGCAAAAGGACGCGGAAGAAATGGTAAGAACGTGCCACCTGTATCCACCGAGCCTCCGAACAAATCCAAGACCTCTTTTGCGGTACGAACACCTCTGGTCTTTTGCCATGGCGAGTTCGGAGCGACATTTTCACGCCCAGTTGTTGGTCGAAGACTTCGTTTCAAAGGGCTTCGAAGGATTCACGGACCGTCTCCGATGACCGTCTCGTCCGATGTCACACTGCGTCCGGCTGGCGAAGAAGAGTCTGAGTCATACTCTCCAGGTTTAAACCAATATATATATATATATAAATATGGTTTAAGTGGAAAAGCGACCAGGTGGTTGAGGAAAGTCCTCTTCCTGCCATGGCCTGGTCTTCTTCACGGTCTTCGCTCACGGTCTTTCACTCCACTCCATGACTCGCCTGTCTCATCTTCTTTCCCAAGACGTATTCCGAGTACTTGACAAGGGCCTTGTTCCTGGGCGGCTTCGGAATGTCAGACATTCGGTGACGGACAAATGCTGATGATCAGGGCCGGGGGGTCATGCTTTGAACTCGCAAACTGGTGAGAATCAAACATCAAAGGTTGGGATATCAATCCTTGAGGAAGTTGTTGCATGTTCCTACCAAAACCGTGCTTGAAGGTAACACTGTCCGGAAAGTCTGGGGTGGCTTCTTTGGATGTTGGGCAAATAACTAAACTCTATTGTTAAACTATATTAAACTGCACTCCCGAAAAGTAATATGGACCCTGAGAATGGCACCCTACCCTGAAAGACTGTGTTCCTCTACACCAGTGGTTTTCAGAGTCCATGTTAGTTTTCAGCAGGGTATTATGATACGTTTAAAGTTTAGGTCTCTGACCTACTGACTGGCCTGTGGGGCATTAAAAGGAAGATAATCCCACAACTGCCTTTCAACCTGGAGGTCTTGCTTGTTTTCCAAGAACTCTCAATGTGAGTTACGTTCTCAAACCGCCCTTTGTTTGACGTCCAAAAGGCCAAAACCGCTGTCGTTTCTTCAAACCACCCGGCATCCCCATCCCTGCGGATCTGCAAGGTTGAGAATCTCAGAAAACCCTCCATCACCCAAATCCATGATTTGAATCTTGAATCAATGCCCTTGCAATCCCTTGCAGTATCCCAGAACAATCAGTTCAGCCAGGTAAAAGTGATTTCATGTGATTTCTCTGAATACCAATTGCAGGCATCCGATGCTCATGCTTCTATTCCCCGCTGTTGGATGGAATTGACCTGCGCATCCCTGCGCCCCTCTGCCCCTGTACATCCCTCTATGTCGAGCCGCTCATTCATCTTGTGGAACCGCAACTGAGAGGAAGAGAGCTGTGTCCGATTGGGGAGTCTGGGTCTTTCAGGAAGCACGGAAAAACATGAAAAACAACAACCCAGATCAATGGAAACGATTGCCATCGAGACAAAAACATGGTCTTCTATTGTGGCTTTCATGTTTCTGAGCAAACCGTCACCATCGGATCCAGGAGCGAGCGACAGATTTCGGTTGGACGAAACACCGTAGCCATTGGTCAATCCGCCCAGTGCACAAACAAGCAAAACAAACAAGCAAGCCAGCCAGCCAGCCAGCCAACCAGCGAGGGAGCGAGGCAGAGAGGAAGTCAGCCAGCCAGCCAACAAGCAAATAGCACAACACGCACACACAAAAATGATGCTGAATCAGTTGTCCTTTGGACAAGCTACAGCCACATTGCATACATGTTTCATATCAAAAGGCCCGCGTTTGAGTCTGTAGATCACAACCTGTTCTGGTTTTTAATGGGGACGTGGAGGTTTCCCTTCATCGGAGTGAAGGCCAGATCTTCCCACCGGTCGTGACCGGACCGCTCCGGTGGGTCCGAACTCTTTGGGGAAGCTCCGAGAGGTGAGTCTCTCCGTCCGAGCCCACGTTCCAATGCCCGCGTTCTTTCGTTCATGGACCTGAAGCAACACAGAGGGTTTGGTTTGGGGCCTCAAACCAATGCAAAACTGGAAGGTTCGACCTTTTGCTATGTAGGGTCCAAGGATTCATCTGGCGATAGATCAAAAGCTCTGACACTCGCAGGACAGGATTTGACTCTGAGAAGAAGCGGGATACGAACTTTCAAGCAAGCGGTTAAATCATGTTGGATCCATCTGCTTCATGTCAAAGCCACTGAGAACAAACGTAACAAATGCACTTGACACATCCAAAGGTGAGGACCTTCGTTCAAACACGAATGCCGAGGGAACCGATAGTAACAACAAGTGCATTACTACTAACAAGAAGCTACTAGTAGCGATGCACTAGTAGCTTCTTGTTACTAGTAAGTAGTAATGGCCTCCACCCTAGTAGCTTCTTGTCACCAGTAGGCTGCACTTGCTACTGATCATCAGATGTGGATGACCACCGTTCATCGCCGAAACAAACACCGTCGGAAACCCTCGGAAAGCGTCCGAATCGAGGGAAGTTCGCGTCCGAATCGACCCTCTATCCCAAAGAAGTTCGCATAATCAACATCGTGGAACATACTGGGAGCCTTGGAACATATTTGGAGCCTTGGAACATACTTGAGCAATGACCCTTTTTGATCCTTGTTGTTTGTACTTGTGTACTAGGCACTTGAGGTGTTCAGGCACCTCAAGAAGCCTCAAACAAAGGATCTTTGCGAACTTTGGACCCCAAGAAATCACTTGAAAACTTTTATTGCATTTTCTTGCACACCTTCCTTCCCATCACTTACTGTATTTGTTTCATCAGCCTGCTTCGCAACGCGCACCTCCTTGTTCTTCTGGTAGAGGTAGGACCAAGCAAGGAAGACTTCCATGAGTACAGCGCGTCCGCCCTGGATGAAAGGATTCCGGGCATGCCGCCAGAACGTCAAGTTCTTGGGAAAAGTCATTGAAACACAATCCCATGTCGGAAGACAGGGTGTGAACTCCAACGATTGACGGTTGGGCGAAGGGTGTCAACCACAAAGGTAGGCTGCAACCGAGGGGACGGTGTTCCAAACCGCCAACGACGAGTTGAAACGATCGTCGGAGGGTTCGTTGGACAGTTCGTACGCACTGTGGCAAAGTAGATGAGTTCACGTGCACATAAGTGGACCAAACTCGATATGCACAAGGTAGCATTGAAGGCAAAGCGTTTCAAACGTGTTGTGGAATGAGGGCGTGCAAATGATTCTTCTGGGACTTCGAACTTCATTGACTTCCAATGCAGTGATACAGGAGGCACCTCTAACAAGTCTGACTGGCGCCATTATGAAAGCTCATCAGCCCTTAGCATTTTGTCCTTGGGAGTTCTCAAAAAGTCCAGTCCACCCCAAGGCCAGTCCACTCCTAAGACACAACGACTTGGAGACTCGAGGATTGATCCAAATGTGGTCCAACTGGTGGCAAGAATCTCTTGTCTCCCGAAACCCATGGTCCAACATACGCAACATGTCAAAACGAAACAATGCGTGAACATGTCTGTGATGTATTAGTATACAGCCCATCTTAATTCGGCATTTCGTCTGTTTTGGGGCCATGAACGATCAAATTTCAAGAGTTTGCTCACTGAAATACGCCAGGTTATCAGATGCAGGGTCTCACACCCAAATGCACCGGTCCGCACCGATTTCCCCAACCAAAAACCCTGGCGCCGGAACCGGAACCGCATAGCGCGCTGCGCCCGGAACCCGGGTCCTTGGCACCCAAATTGTGGAGAGCTTTCGCGCGCACCTCACGAACGCGGAAGGGCTTTGCACCAGCCGAGGATGTCTATGGTTGTTTCTCCGCGGAGCTTAGGCCTCTTTGGTGGGAGGCCGGGAGGTAGCGAGCAACCCGCTTTCGATCAATCTTTGAGAAAAGACTTCAAGACATCACCATACAGTCACTCACCAACGGACAAAATTTTTAATTACTATAGAATAGTATAGACTAGACTTCGATTCGACCCCTCTTTACAAGGTGGTCAGAAATTCACGATTCTGTCCGTTCTTTCACTCCGGTCAGACCATCGTGCAGACCGCAGATTGGAGAGATTGGAGTCAGACTGATGGGGGTTGCTCTAGTCGACTAGAGTACTTTTGTTTATCGCTTTCTCTGATATATCTTTGGAGGCCATCGCTATTAGGCTGGAGGCCCATCGCTAGTAGGCTGGAGGCCATTACTACTAGTAGCAAGAAGCTACTAGGTTGGAGGCCAACGCTAAGTAGGACTCATTTGGTGAAAAATGGGGCTTCTGTAGCTTCAAAAGGGCCAAGTCCTTAGGGTCCACCGCGCGGACGGACGGCGCCAAGTCCACCTCCTTCTTCCTGGTTTCTTCCATCTTGTGCTTCATTCTCATGTCTTCCAACTCCACCTAGACGTGGCCAGCAAGGACTGGCTCCTTTCCAACAAAGCCAAGCCTGAAAAAATCGGGAAACAAAACGGATATCACCAGGCTGGCTCCAAAAAAGGGTGTGTAACCACAACTACATACAACATCATACAACTACAACCCCACCGCCAGCGAAATGGAACAACCTGACTAAAGCCTGCGGGCTTCAGGGTCTTATTCTCCACGTGCCAAAAAGAGTTTCGCCACGTGGAGCGAGCGCCCTGCTATCCAAAGCTAAGCCCCGCCGTCTTCCATGTCCGGTCGTTCAGGGGAGTTCGTTTTGAACCCTCGGATTCCTGGCCCTCCATGGCTTTCATGATCTGAAGCCCAAAGAGAACCATGGCTTGTACTACGGATTTTACACGACGTACAAAACCAGGTGAAGCCTTCTGCTTGCTGCTCTTTGAAGGCTAGGGTATAGTGTTTATACTGTATCTTGTTTTAATGAAGTACTGCCAAAACTTTTTATATAGGTGCGGCTGTTGCAACGTCATATTTGTGGGTCCCCTATCGTTTCCCACTGTTTTGGAACGTTGCTAAAGGGTATCGGCTTTTTGTGAGTCCCCTATCATTTGCCAGGGTTTGAATGTAACGCTCTTTTACAATTGTCATCATCGCAAATTTTGAAGGCACTTCATAATATGTAATTAGTCATCTTGGTCGACTGCTGTTCAATTGGACCATAGGAAACATACAGCAGTGTGCACCACGTTGTACAACAAGCATGAAACCTAGCTAGCTGGTGGCTCAGCTGCCAAAGCACTTTGCTAATCTTCACCACTCAGCTAACTCAACACTCAGTGACCTTGGCAATTTGCCATAGCTTGCTCAACACGTGTATGCCTCAACACATGGCTAGCTCCAGTTAGTTAGTTACCCTACCCGTCCCTGGCAAACACTTGGTAACTGAACACGTGGGCTAGCTTCAACACTGAGTTTGTTTAACACTTAGCTTAGCAAGCTTACCACTCATCAGCCGCAGCAATTGCACCACACTAGTTCGGGGTAGCTCAGGGACAAAGAAGCGAAGTGACACGCTTAGGTGATGTCTCGCCTCAAAAACAGGTCGAGCCATGAAGACCTGAATGGCCTTAAATAGATTCAAGTCAAGTCCTTTACTCACTTACCCCGGTTTCTTTCACCTGGAGACCACTACCCTTGAAACATCTTCAAACCATCCAGGGGCCGAGGGAACCCAACCAACCACCACACACATCACAAGCAAACTCCTCACCCACATCCCGCGAGCGGTCAAGTGTTCAAGGGGAAAACAACCAACAACCAACCTGGAGGCGCAAAACCCAACAGCAACACAAACAAAGAAGCCGTAGATTCCTAGAAGAAACAAAACCAATATCAATACCCTCAGGCCTTCAACCAACAAAAAAAAACACGCACTCACCGAGAGCCAAGCCAAAGAACCCTTTCGCTCAAGCACGCTGGCCGACTCGCCCACGCCTCCCGTTCCCTTTCGAGCTCAGCTGCCCTGAGCTGAAACATCGTTGGACCACCTCTGGGTGTCTGGAGATCCCTAAGTAGTCTAGAGATGTGTAGGGGCGCCAGGACACCCAAACAGGTGGTTCAATTCTGTTTTGGGACTCTTCACGAACGTTTGGCAACAAGTGGTTCAATTCACCACGAACAGCAACAACGAACAGTTGGGGAGATGAAGATGTTGTACCACAAAACTTGTTCCCAACATTGTTCCACTGGTGTGTGGATTGAACAAAAAATGGCTCAATGTTGATACTCTGCGCGACGTGGTCTGACTATGTTGCAACGTTGCCTGAAGAACCAATGGTGTCCTTGTATCTTCTACATTTTTCTTGGACCCCAACCCAAAAGTACATCATAAATAAAAACGTATTGTCCTTACTGTAGCAATCTGTAGCAAATTCAAGATACAATTAGTAACTATAACATACTATAACATGGACACCCACGTACTCCATATCCCCTGCTCCCCCTTATGTGCATCACACAGTCAAAAGAGATGAATGCTCTGCTGTGATGTCTCATATCATATCTGAGAATGCACAGTAGTGGACTTTCACCGCTCTGTTTGCACAGTCCCACACAAAACAGTCCCCTAGGCTTCCAATCACCATTAATTTAATAGGCTTTACTGAATCAACGAGGATTTTACTCTACAAAACCAGGTCAACAATTGTTTTAATGGTCTTGAAAGTGTAGGGAGTCTGGCTTCCAGTGCACACGAATCCGGTATGCAAAACATCATGGCACACGAGTCCCGCATCAATTCTTCACGGCAGGTCTCCAACATGCCTGGGATGTATACACTAAGCTCGCGTTAGTTACATGACGAATACGATGTCTCTCAATGTCTGGCCAAACATGTTCACTCCATAAAGCCACCAGAGCAAACATCTGAGACTTGCGTGAAGAACATTTGAAGAACATGGTCGAAGACTTGAGACTAATATAGATTAGAAATAGGCACCAAACAAGACATCGGGGCCATGGTGGTCAGATCACCCACCATCGCGGCCATCGTTTTGAAACACATGATGTCAAACACAGTGAACACGTCTTGCGCAAGATGCGACCACACTGAACGCAGGCGTTGTGGATCCCCATCGAACAACATCGTCGTTGAGTCATGTAGGGGACGTCTATACTCCGAGATCACATGATATGGGACCTCTTTGCTGGCCGACAAGCTGCTTGACCCCCTGTGAGAGCTCGAACCATTGTCGGAAGACCTGTTCCGAAGATGGAGCGGAACCCGCAGGTCCTGTTCCGTCCATTGTGAACCCTACGGAACCGGAAGATTTGCTTCGGGTCTTCGGGGTGCGGAACCGGGGCGAAAGGACGAGCGGAGCATGGGAGGGGAAGATCGGAATCCAAGTGGGAAGACTGGTGAATGAACAGTTGGAGGTTTTCACATTGTGAAGCAAACACATGTTTAGCCGTGGTTTAAGAACTGGGGTGGCTTCTCGAGTCAATGCAGGTCGAAGTTCCATATGAAGAGTGTTTGGGTATGTTCAAAAAGATGTGCTGCATGTCCCAAAAGAATGACAGGTTGCCCTAACATGATGTTTCTCTGGTTGGTAAATAGTTGTATGTTGTAATCCATATATATATATATATGTTTCGTGTTCTTGCATCTACTGTTCATGCCAAAGCACGCGCAATCAGGTGGCAATATTTAAGTTGGTAGTGGCAGTTATGGATATATATTGTTAATGCGTTTGTGGTCAAAAAACAAAACATCTTTTGGAATAGCATTTGAACATCTTTGAACAACATCTTCCCAATCTTCACAGTCTCACAGCATCAGTACGATTTCAATAGTGATTGACTTTTCTGCTCAGTCGTCTTTCCCCGCCACTGGCGGCGGAACAGGGACTCCGGGCGGCGCCCTTCATGGCCGGACCCGACTTGCTGGCCAAGAAGGTGCCATACCTGGCCAAGTAGGTCAAACATGGCGATGAGACCTAAAAACCATCCCAGGTCGGGGTGTCCGGGATAGAGCCATTTGATGGTCCACATCAAAACCAACGCCAATTCAAGACGCTTCATGGGCTCGAACCTTGGGAGCCTCCACTACAGACCGGACCTTCATTTCACACAGCTGGGTTCTGACACCTGGTTCGGCACCGCTCAAGCGGAAGCTTCTGGAGAACTCATCCGGTCCCAACAACCCATGGACCCTGTGTTTTGGGGTGCAAACGATGTCCGATTAGGATCATGGGGTGACGTGCATTGATTTGGTTACCAACTGGTGGGCCATTAGGATCTTCCCACAGTTCGTCCCTTCAGCTGTGAAACTGAATCACCTTGCTTTTGCCACGAAGCTAACCTTTAACTAACCTAAGCTTAGGTTAGGTTATTTATACAATAACCATTAACCTGACCTACCCAAAACCTTGTTTTCAATTAACCTACAAAGGTTAAGTTAACCTATCTAGGGTAGGGCATCCCATACAACCTAGTTCATAGAATTTGAACTAACTCGATCTATAGGGCACACTCTTCCACATTCAAAAAGAACGGTTCGCCGGACAGCAAACAGTTCGAAAGGCTGCAGTGCAGCCTTCCAAGACGGCAGGAGGGTCACTTGCGCATCGCAAAATGGGTCACTTGCGCATCGGGGGTCACAAGCGTATCGGAGGGTCACTTACGCATCGACCCAGTGGGTCGCTTGCGCATCGATGGGATATGATGGTGGGTACTACACAACTGATTGGCCCAAGGCCACATCATCACGACACACACAGTTCTCTATGCTCCAAGACTGGCCATTTCTCTGTGATCTAAGGCTTGTCACACATCTACCTGAGATGTGGGATTTGTCAATGATTTCAGGTTGGATGCATTAACTAGTGTGTGAAGGGTGGTGCAGTGGAGGGGTGGGGGGGGTGGGGGGTAAGTTCCCCAAAGTGGCAGTAGAGTATACTGGACCTGATCGAATACACCAAGTAAGACCCCCTCACAATGCAAGTGTGCGAGCGGCAGCGATGCACACTTTTCTCTATGGCACTATTGGGCTTCAAAGTCTTGAGCCAAATGAATTATGCGGCAGCTGACTGAAGAGATCTAACTACCAACTAACTACGAACAACAGGTGCTACACAAGTATAGCGTAGACACGCCTAGGGGAACCTAGGATCCTACAAAACACAGGGGGATGGGGGGGCGAGATAGCATGCTGTGTTGATGGCTGCCGCATCACGACACACACACAGCAGCAGCAGCAGCAGCAGCAGCAGCAGCAGCAGCAGCAGCAGGAGGAGTAGTAGTAGTAGTAGTAGTAGGAGTAGTAGTAGTAGTAGACGCGACGCACAAGCGACCCAAAACGCGACGCACAAGCGACCCAAATCGCGCTACACAAGCGACCCCCCGCCCAAGACGGTGGCTGGGCTTCCGCACTTCATCATGGATTGCTCTTGCTTCCGCAGCCTGAGAGGGCATGAGCAGCTGTGTTCCCACCGAACTTCGCTCAGTCCCCTCTCTCGGTCGTGTCCGCGACGTCGGAGCTCCACGACAGAGGATCGCGGAGCTGAATCATCAGACGCGACGTCAGAGCATGTGAACGTCTAACTTTCACAAGGAAATCGGTCGAGAAACTACTGTTGCCAAAAGCCGCGAGCAATCCAGTCTTACAGTCACAGTCGTTGCGCGAGCAAGGTGGATGAACGAAAGGCAAACAATGTTTTTCCTATTCCCATGGTTGGACATGCTCGAAAGAGTCCCTCTGCGGCGCTAACATGAAAGCCAGTATATAGTATGGTTTTCCCATTCTGCGGCCGATGTCCAGCATGTGACCACCCTTTTTAACTGCGCCCCTTTCAGAAAAAATAAAAGAAACGAGGGCCCGGCAGGTTCTCCACTTGCTGTTGCAACCTCAGCAGCCGTGGCCAAAGTGGCTTCAGTTTGGGGGCTGAAAGCGAGATCTATCCGATCGTGAAAGACCACTCGCACTACCAGTGATAAGGGATAAAAAACAAAAATCCTTTTGACTTAGTCACTAAGGTTTGGCCTTGGCTCTGACGTGCAAAGTCTGTTCAGTCTGTTCCTGTCTGTCCAATGACATGTTCGCCACGTTGGAGGACCATCCAATGACGACAGTAAATCATCTAGTCTATAGCCCATGAACCCAAGATGCGCTTCTCATGTATTCATAGTGACCAAGGAAACTCTCGTCAAGCATGCACTGGACACTTTCTCTGCTTTTCTCATGGACCCTGGGATCCTCAATTTTCTATGCAGAAGGGCCCATGATGTGTGTATTTTTTGTTATCTCGTGTCATCTCTCATATATGCTTGGCACGATACCCAAACCCATTCTCCTGCTGAGGCGAAGGGTGTGCTTGAGTGCAGGCTTCTTTGGTCGTGGCTGTAAAAGAGTGGTGCTAACGTTTAGGCGTTTAAGAAACAAACCATCCAGTACCCACTTTTACTTCACACACACAATATGTATATATACACATAATTGTTTATGTATGTATACACATGTATACACTACATCTATCTACATCCAGCATGCTTTTACAACTCCAGGTTCATGATGTGCTCATGTAGCATTTTTCCACCTGAACTCAAAAATGCTCAAAACGCTTAAATCAACTGTGATCGTGCCAGTGCCCCTGTATTTAACATATAAACTGACAGAGCTTGACAGAACTCACTCTTTCTGCAAAACAAAACATCTTTCCACGGCCCTCTTGATTTGGCAAGCTAAACAAACACCACTGCAACCCCAACAAACAGCTCGACCAATCTGGCTCGGCCCGTCCGCAGCTCAGAGCCCAACTTCTTGACCTCCTTCTGGTGTTTGGCGTCTTTCGTCACCTCAGATGCCGCCGAAAACGCCCAACACCGCGGCCGCGCACCACATCTGAGCGTCCGAGCAGCCCACCACATTGAGGTGGTGACCCCATGTGTTTGCGGAAAAGGGATTGTGGTGATATACGCGAGAATTGTCTTAGCAAAAACCATATGAAACAACATCTGCTGGTTATATCATTATCTAATTTACATATATACTTTACAGTTCAAACAGTCAAAGCTTGATCGGAAGTAAGCATCCAGGCTTGTGGCCTGGGCGGCACAATTGCTTCCAGAACTCCGAATCATGTTGAACCAACTCCAGGTTTAATGAAGCCGAAGCTGATCAAGGCGTCCAGAAAGGCATCCCGAAAAGAGGGGGTGAAAAGACTTCTGTCGTGGAAGACCTGCACTCCCACCACTCCGGGAGTAAACGCCCGTATGGTTTGAGATCAGTCTATCAGTATATAAAATAGGATAAAAGCAAAGACCACAATCCAAAAGCTCCAAGGCACGAAGGTCTTCCAGGAGGTGAAGACGGAGTGCATCACGCCGCGCCGCTCGCCCTCCAGGAACCGCGTCATGGCGTCCTGAAACGGCGGACGGTGAGAAGGGACGTTGAAGCGCGGTCTGGTGGTCTGGTGCAGGGAGTCCGTCAGAAACCGAAGAAGTCCTTGTAAAGGAAACACTCACATGTCTAACTGTCTAACACTATCGCAATGAAAGGGCCCCGGGGTTGCTTCGATTCCTCTCTTTGTTGATTCTTTTGTTGGGATCAAGGATCTTTCTTTTCTCTACTGTGCGTCTGTGCGTTCCTTAAGCAAAAACCTTTGTTCTTCCGCTCCCTATCTGGGACTAGGATTTGATGCAACACCCATCGCTTCCACAACCAAAAGACAACCCAGCGGCGCCGCACCCTCCTTGACACCCGCACGCTTCCGGTTGGAATCCTTCATGGCCGCCTCAGTCGTTTGGTGGCCCAGTTGGAAACTGGTGTTGTCTTGAGCAGTGTACCGCCGTTCATCCAAATTTAAGAAGAACTGTCGCACCGATAAAAATGACTGACATTATGTGTTGTCTGCGTATGCTTGCTTAGACTTGGATGTAGCATGATGTAGCCAATGTGGCCTGAAGTAGCTCGTGACTCTTCCATTTACCTCTGCCACTCATTTGCTGTGGCAAAGGTCCACAAATGTCCACGTCTATATCTGCCTGCTGGGCATCGGATGAGCAAAATTAGCTGGAACGGATGCCGCATGGCTTAGAGCTAGGATGAGCAGGCCCAATGGCAACATGAACGAACTGACAGACCGTCTCTGCCATGTGTTGATTGTTGATGAACCCTTTCACGAACCAAAAGCTTCCCAGGTCTTGAAATGACCTTCAGAGACCTTTCCAATGTCTTTTGAGACCTTCCAATGGGATTTCTTTTGAGGCATCATACGAGTCATCAGTTTTGAAGGGGCCTGGAGTGGTTGCTTGCTGAGAGCTGGCGAAAAAGAAAAAGGCCAGGGCCGCGCAAGCGCGGGTTGCAAGCGTTCCTGTGGTCAAGACATGTCAAAACAGCCTTCCGTCCAGGCGGCCGCCAGCCGTCGCCACATGATGAAGTACTCCGAGATGTCCGTCTCGTTCATGCCTTTCACAGGGCCATGGCGTCTGTGGTCATGCAGAATCAGCGAATAAAGCCATGTTTTTTCCTGTCTGTTCGACCAACTGGTTCGAGCCAAGCCCATTTCACGGACCAGGCCCCAGAACGGGCCCCCGCTGTACCCAGCTGCATGGGGCATGCCAGAAAAATGGGACACCAGCGACCAAGAGCGGCGTTCTTTTCTATGGAACATTATTGAACTTGGGGTACCAAACTCGCTTCAATACGGTGGGTTCTGAGTGAAATTCATAAATGGTACTCAAGCTGGTCAAAAGTGGTTTGATTGGTGAACCTGCCCAAAGCACTTGTTGACTCAGGTTTCCTGGGCCAAACCTGCACTCAAAACTGCAGTTTCACTTTTCTGCTGAGTGGTGTGTATCCCGGTCAGCATGAGCTTGGATCATATCCCCTGACCAGTGTGGGACCGTTTCTGATGGTTTTTTGGGGTGATTCAACCTTTCCTGTGCCATCAGGTCAGTGAAGTGCACTGCCTAGCATGGTTTAAACCTCCATGCACAAACACACCTCGCTCCCGCCCGCGGGCGCGAAATCCATCAACGATGCATGCGAAGTCACGGGCTCGTCACGGGGATCATCTCGTCCGTTCCAAAACCGGGGTCCCCTGCTGAGCCATTTTCTCAAGGCCAACTCGGTCCTCCAGAGGACTTTGAGAGGAACCCCCGCTTTCTCGACCGCACGGATGAGACGTTTTCTGAAGAGTACAGATCAAACCATTTGATGGTGCAATTATGCACGAAAGCGAAAACCAAACAGATATTGCCTGAACCACCTGAAAACCCAAAAGTCGACTTGAAAACACACACGCACACAATCCATTGTGCAAGGTGCTTTGCGGGTAGTATAGATGTTGCCTCCAGGCTCTCCGGGTCACTGGTGGCCATGCTGAGTAGGATCCAATGATCTTGATACACTCCCTGGCATCATCACCTCATTAAAAAAAGAAATCATGGTCGTCCAAGGGGGCCATGCCATCCACGTAACCATGACAATTCTAGAGAGGGCTCAGCTCCAGCTGTCTAGATGAGCTACACTCCCAGCTGGAGCTACACTGACAATTGTCCAGCTCAACATTGAGAGAGCTCAGCTCCAGCTGTCTCAATGTTGAGCTTCAGTGGGATTTCATTGGATGAATCCATGCACAGCTCGTGCGGCAACAACGGCACGAGCTGTAGATGTGAGTCACGCGTCACCGGTTCAAGGGTTCGAAACGAACAGAGCAACAGGAGCACATGTCGACCGACGGACTTTCTGATCTACCCACTCTGAGAACCCGCAAAATAGCGAAAATAGACTTATTATATACAATGATCATTGTATAAACATTCTAAAACTATATATAGTCCAAGGGGAATTTTATTTACAACTGGCTTTTACATGTCCAGTGCATTCTACCAGGAGCGGGCATTTTCTTTGCTTCAGGCCACCAACAGTACGTAGAGAAGATCTGTAGGCCACCCTTGAAGTCATTTCAAAAACAACACAGAAAACTTGCTTTGGACGTATAATGATAAGGATCCATCACCAAATGAGTAAATTTTCAGAAGGCAAGTGACGCCTCTGGGTCACCCCGCTGGGCTTGCGCCGCCGCCTTCAACTTCTCTTGCTCCGTCAAGCTTCCACGAAGCTCCTGAAACAAGCATTGCCAGTTCTTCCTGAAGACTCAAACGAATCCAACACAAAACGAATCTCATGAGAGACCCAACTCTGGAACCCCGTTCAAACCAGCTCCACCGAGGAGTGGCGGCACGGTGGAAGTCTGGTCCTTGTCGAACTGATCTCGGAGCCGGTCTTGCTCAGCCTGCAAACCACTCGCACAGTGTGCACTCACAGGTGTCAATGGTTGGCTGAAGAGACAGCCAAAGTACACGCGAAGTCAACAGGAAAAGACATGCAACTGGAACATAAGAACAGAATCCGTGTTGGTGCAATGTTTTACCCCAGAATGAGGTGCGGGGTTTAACAAAAAGTTGTTAAATGCATAGTGCATTGTGCCCAAATTCTTGAACAATAACACACGTCCACAAGCAAGATATTCATCCACAGCTTCCGAAAAATTTGCAGTTTCCACAACACCTGTTACACCTGGTCTATGGCAACGCACCAACAGTCGCTTCCAAGGCTCCGAAGAATGACTTGCCGGTCTCCGTGAGTCTCTCAGTGACTCGAACCACGCCACAAGAACCGTGGGGGGGCACCGGTCTCCTACGCCTCGGTGTCTGGTTCTGCCGCCCGAATCGGAGCTCACTGCGGTCCAGCCATGACCGCACCTTCCAGTGATTCTGCTCGTTGGCCAAAATCTGCTCGCGCTCGCGTTCCGCCTTCTCACCTCAGAAGTTGGACTGGAAGTCCGAGATCCCAACCTCTTGGGAGAAGCAGGGTTGCAATATAGTAAACATGTTACAATACATATGTGCATACATTACATACCACTACATTGCATACCATTATATACACTACATTGACACATATACATGCACTACCCTACATGACATTAAACTACACTAAACTACATTGCATTCATACATACATACATACATACAGTACAGTACAGTACAGTACACTACACCACATTACATTACATTACATTACATTACATTACATACATACGTACATACGTTGCAAAACACTACAGTACACTACATTACATTGTCAATCATATCATATCATATCATACCATACCATACCAACCTACATACATACATACATTACAGTACAGTACATTACACATTACATTACATTGCACACTATACTACACTACACCACAATACGTTATCAATCATATCATACCATACAGTACCATACCATACCAACCTACATACATACATACATACCGTTACATTACATTACATTGCATTGCATTACATGACATTACATGACATTACATACATTACATTACATCCCATTACATTACATTACACTGCATTACATTACACTACATTGCATTACACACCATGCCATACCATACCATACCAACATACATACCTACCTACCTACCTACATACATACAAGCAAAGATACAAGCATACACACATGCACACATACATACATGCATACATACCTACATACAGACAGACAGACAGAGACAGAGACAGAGAGACAGAGAGACAGAGAGACAGACAGACAGACAGACAGACAGACAGACAGCCAGCCAGCCAGCCAGCCAGCCAGCCAGAAGACAGACAGACAGACAGACCATACAATACAATACAATACAACCTCTCGCGCTCGGACGTCTCATGTGAAACCATGAGCAGAGCGTGTTGCTCTACCGCTGATAGAGACAACTACAAGCATGCAAATGAAAAGCTTAAAAGTCAGCAAGCGGGATCCTCCAGGAGTCGATCGTCCTGCCCGCCCCGGCCGCAAAGAGGCGGGCCACAAGAAGCCGTGCTTCATCGGTGAAAAAGGGGATTGCACCACGAATGCATCCCTGAGGCATGACCCTCCCACACGATCGTGGGACAGCAGTGTCGAAATTTCCAGGGAAGCTGTCACACTCTGGCATCTTCTTCATGTACATTAAACTTTCTCGAATACACTTGTACACATCAAAAAACGTTCTGATGGAATTGTCACCTTCAAGTCTGTAGCCTTCATGGTGAAAAGCAGCTGCAGGCTCCGTGAAAGAAAAACTCTGGTCTTGGTCGACCATCCAGACCAGGTTGCGCAAGAAAGCACAAACAGTTCTCCAATCAGTCGCCGTGTGGTTCCATCGCGCAGGCTGTTTTTAAGTTATGAGGGATCTTTGCTCGCCATGGAAAATGGCGTTTTGGTAAGCTCCAATGCCATGCCGGAAATCTGCTTCTGCATTGGTCAATTGTGATTTCTTGAGGGCTCGATGCCTTTTGCGAGTCGTCCTCTGTAGCAGGGTCACTAGTTGGCAACAATGTATGTACCGCAACCAACCATGCATGGTGTTGTTCAATGGCTCGATCAGCGCAACGTTGCATATCCGGGTGTACTGGTGCAAGTTTCTGTGCCAAGCATTTAGCAAAGCGATCAGCAGCTCGATTGTTCAAAACAGGCTCCCGTGTTGTATTGGCTGAAAAGGCCAATGTCTCGGTGATCATGTATTCTGGCAAATCATCAAAACAATGAGCTGGTATCCATTGAATGCGAAAAGGAACATCACAAACCTGCTTTCGCAATTCAACAAGCTGTTGCAAGAATTGCCACCATTCTTTACAGGCCCAGTTCGCATCAATCGCTCCCCCATTGAAAACAATGGAAGTTTGCTCAACAACGGTGAGACAATCAGAAAAGATCTGAACTGGTTGTATGGCATCCGCACATGCAACAACAACTGCCCACAATTCAGCGCTGTATGCAGCCAAGTTCCAATGGTTAACCTGTCCTTTGTAGCTGTTGTCAGCCAGAAGCGTTCTGCATGAACAACAGATCCATCAGACCACAATCGGCGTGGCTCTCCATCCCGAAACTCGGGGGAAATTTCAAGCTCATTTGCAGTCAAATGAAGAAGACGTCGTCGACCCACAAACGACGGATGGTGAACATGTCCCATCGTAAAGAAATTTGGCCCAAACTCATGTGAGACTGGCTGGCCAATCAGTTCATGAAGCTTCTCACATTGGAGAAGGTGCGGTAGGCATTCCTTAGTCGCGTGACAAAAGCGACAGTCGGAGCTTTCAGCCCAACCCATGCTTGCCATTCTATCATTGGTCAGGATGCAGCCTACTGAAACCGATTCAAAGCGAGAAACATCAAGTGCAGCACCTTGGGTATTAGGTGTGCTGTTGTGCACAAAACGTAGGGATTGCGACACATCGAAAATACCCTTGGGCTTGAAAAAGTCTTTCCTAGCATTGGTAGGGGTTGCAACATAGCAGGCTTGCCTGGTGATCTGTTGCAATGCTTTACGAATGTCTTTGGGATGGACTTGCGTCAGGCACAAGGGTTTGCTCCCTTCAAAAGAAATACACAAGTTTCCATCAAGCTCCAGACCAAGTGTTTGAGTCGCATAGACCAAATTATGTGCCAGTGAGTGTTTTGCCTTTGCTTCATGATTGAAAGTGCGAGCGAATTTCGAAATAAGCCATGGCGCAGTATGGCACATTCTCACAAGTTCGAAGATGGTGTTGTATGCATTTGCAAACACAGGGTCAGTACGGTGTGGTTGAGACAACACTGCCTGAAGCAGAGATTTGGACCTCCACTTCGGTCGGTTGACCCACAGGGCCTTTGCAATCGCATTTTGAATACTTTGTATATCTTTCTTTGGGATTTTCGAAATGTGGGCCCCAAACGAGATCTGCGGAATTACTTTCGCACCTATGAGGTGGATCCGAGTTTTGTGAGTAACGGGGAGGGCTGCAATGTTTTCAATGTCAGTCAGAATCCTTTGAGCAGTCTTAGGACCAAAACCAAAGCAATCCCGCTCCGAGCAATACATGCGTGCGCCAAGAACAACAATTTCAAGGAAAACAGGAAACTCCGGGAAGGTAAGCTTGATAGCTTTTCTTGCTTCCACTGTTGAGCCCCACATAGAGGACTTCCCCGCATTGAGTTTCTGCCCAACGAGTTTGTCCCAAAGTTGGGTGAGTTCGATGGCTGCTTTCATAGAAGAAATGTTGCTTAGATGGCACCACAAGTAAGCATCATCGATAAATGCCCTCGCTGTTATGTCAGGCAAATGCTCAAGAAGGTGGAACCATACCTTATTGTATACGTTCATCGCAAGCAATGACAATGAACAGCCTTGTGCAACTCCGTTTGCTGGAGTTGTTGCATGGGGCGAACACCAATTGCGATAAGACAAATGTCGATGGAGACCTTTGTAGATCTTGAGGAAGAAATTCACCAAACCTTTTGGCAACCCGAAGGCGAGAAAGAGAGCCGCAGCAAATTCAGGCACAATGCGGTCGAAGGCCTTTGCTTTGTCGAGCTTTAACCCGATAAGGGGTGTGTGGTCGATGAAGGCAGCGTCAAGGTCAATACGCATTTCGTTAAACAACGTGGACATATGACGGTTTCGGATGCCCCCTAAAACCCCTTGTGGCATGACACTGTTTTGCCACTCTTGCAATTGGGCGAAGCGACTTCCCGTGTATGCTAAAAGCAAGGCAGGCAGAATAGTGATGAGTCGCTTATTGAGAGGAGTGGCAGGACCAGGTTTATTCAGAATGACTTGCTTTGCACAAACAAGTGACTGTGGCAATGGTTGGTCACTATCTTCTATGTGTGCAAAGAACTTTGCCACTGGTTCAAGTTCTGCGAGCGAGAATTGCTGAAGTTCCGCGGTTCTCCACCCATCCAAGCCAGGAGCGGCAGACACGGGACGCTTTTGGATGGTTCGAAAAAGTGCAGAACCGTCAATGGGTGGCAAAATTGCAGGCTCATATGTGTGTTGATCCCCCCTCGAATTCCTGCTGTGTCCAGGGGAGGTTGATTCTATAAGGAAAATGTGCCACAGAATCAACCACCCCAGGTTCGACAATCTGAAAAGCTTTACAAAATCAAACCCCCCAGGACGCAGGCAAGGGACAACTCTCAAGCCGATATTACAAAATCAACTACCCCAGTCTCAAAATATAGTCTTTACAAAATCATAGGCACTCTGTTGACATGGCTCAGTACAATTACAAAATCAACCACCCCGAGGCCTCAAACAAGATACAAAATCTCAATCATTAAACCTGGATTGGAAAAAAACGATTTTGTAATGATTCGGCATGACCTCATCGAGACGATACGATACGATACGATCAGACAGTAGCACGGACCAATGCGCCAAACAGTTGATTGCAAAATCAAACATCCCAATGTCTATCACTAGGAAACAGTTTTACAAAATCAGAGGCACCAAGAGAGCATCCAGAGGCACTTATACAGAATCAAGAATCTCAGTCTCGGTTTACTTATCGCTACAGGTTCACAGGTTCACAGGTCCCTTGGTTGATGTTCACAGGTCCCTTGGTTGATGTTCACTTCTCGCTGAAACCTTGTGCCCATGCAGTGAGTTGACTTCACGCGACGTGGGTTGACTTAAGTACGGCGCTTGTAGATATCCACCTAGACAGAAGGCTAAAGCCCTCTCTTAAAGCCCTCTCTCCCGGCTCACTTGTGACAGGTGGGGAAATTTCTGCGACAACGAAGGTGAAGCATGAGCCTCTAGTAGAAGGCATTGGAGTGTGGGGGTTCCAGGGTTGCGTTGGGAGTTGTTGAAGATTTTTTTAAAAAGGATTTTGAGGTTTCACATCTTCCTTGATACTTTTACCTTCATGATCCTTCATGTGTCCACCTGGAAACCAGTACCCCCAGAAGCCCTGACTAGACATCTATAGACACTTAATTGCGGTAGGTGCGGGAACTCCAGCATCCAAGAAGGCGCGGAAGGCGAAGAGTCTTCAAGCAGAAGGCAAGTGAAGCGTGGGTTTCAATGGGTCTGTTGGGAGACTTTTTGACAGAGTTTATCAGACTGGTTCGATACAGTAGAAAAACCTGTTTAACCTAGAAACAAGTGCCTTCAGAAGCCCTCACTAGATGTTTAATTGCGGCAGGTGTGGGTACTCCTCCACCAAAGAAGGCAAAGAAGAAAGAGGATCTTCCAGCAGAAGGCGTTGAAGTGTGGGATAGACTGGGCTCAAAGAGACCACTTTCATTAAACATCAACTCAGCAGCGAGACTCAACGAGGCTCTTGGGATGCTTGGTCTGCGTGAGTGCGTGTGTTCTAATATATCCTATCTATGATATATCATGAAAAATTATGCGAATTATTGAGAATTTATGAGACCATGTTCTACAGCAGCTCAACCCACTACAAAGTCAACTGTCCATGCTTTACAGCAGGTCAATCGATTACAGAATCGACTGTCCATGACAACCACCCCACCCTCAAACTTGTATAGAATCAAGGACCCCACCCTCACCAGTGCGGCACTTTTGACATCCATACCAACATATCGATTCCTTACAAAATCAACAGACCCAAGAAAAAATGCTGCCCTTACAAAATCAACCTCCCCACCCCCACAAAAACGGGCACCTGGAAACAAACTTTTTTCTTTACAATATCGAAGCTCTTTTTGTTACCCAGGTAGGTTGAGGAAATTTCAACGGGTATGTGTGTTGGATGTACGGCCACACCGTGTGGAGCATCTGCAATGGATGATCACGCAACACATTAACGGCATAAACATCATCCCATGTTTCATTAAGAGAAGAAATCGCCTGCTGTGGGGCAACAATGATGTTGTGATCTTTATCCATGACCAAATTAGTTGGTTCGTCTTGTTGTTTATTACGGAGGTGCTTAAAGATGTAAGCACAATTGCCTTTGGCCGACTGTTGGATTCTGTTCAATACAAAACAATACAATACAATACAATACAATCATACATACAGTCATACATACAATCATACATACAATCATACATTACATTACATTACATTACATTACATTACATTACATTACATTACATTACATTACATTACATTACAT